>CM073464.1:44026369-44238869 GCA_037074535.1 Gleditsia sinensis
GGATTTTTAGCCACTGAAATCATTCAATTTGGAGTCCATATGAGGTAGATATAGTCCGATTAGTAAGCAAAGGTCAGAAAATGGTTCATCAGGGAAGAATATGTTAGGATAACTTCTGTGTTTTAATTTTTGAAAATTATATGTAGGGAATTAAAATAAATGGTTAACATACGAATTAAATATATATGTGTCACGGAGTTTAAGCCACTGGAATCATTCAATTTGGAGTCCATATGAGGTAGATATTGTCTAATTAGTAGTCAAAGATCAGAAAATGGTTCATCAGGGAAGAATATGTTAGGACAGCTTCTATATTTTAATTTCTGTGAATTATCTGTATGGAATTAAAAGAAATGGATAACATAAGAATTATAGCTATGTGTGTCATGGAGTTTTAGCCACTAAAATCATTCAATTTGGAGTCCATATGAGGTAGATATGGTCCGATTAGTAAGCAAATGTCAGAAAATGGTTCATCAGGGAAGAATATGTTAGGATAGCTTCTATATTTTAATTTCTGGGAATTATTTATATGGAATTAAAATAAATGGTTAACATAAGAATTAAAGATATATGTGTCACGGATTTTAAACCACTGGAATCATTCAATTTGGAGTCCATATGAGGTAGATATGGTCCGATTAGTAAGCAAAGTTCATAAAATGGTTCATCAGGGAAGAATATGTTAGGATAGCTTCTGTGTTTTAATTTTTGGGAATTATTTGTAGGGAATTAAAATAAATGGTTAACTTAAGAATTAAAGATATATGTGTCACGGAGGTTTAGCCACTGGAATCATTCAATGTGGAGTCCATATGAAGTAGATATGGTCTAATTAGTAGTCACAGGTCAGAAAATGGTTCATCAGGGAAGAATATGTTAGGACAGCTTCTGTATTTTAATTTCTGAAAATTATCTGTATGAAATTAAAATAAATGGTTAACATAAGAATTATATATATGTGTGTCATGGATTTTTAGCCACTGGAACTACTCAAGTTGGAGTCCATATGAGGTAGATATGATCTGATTAGTAGGTAGAGGTCAGAACCTATCCGAGAAGAAATAACATGTACATTTAGGGAGTAATATCACCTTGATTTCTTAATATTTCACTACAATATTCAACATAATAGTTTTAGATAATTGTTTTATCTTGAAATTGACACTAAGATCACCTACATCGGAGTTCAAATGAGGGAGTTATGCTCTGATTAGTAAGAGAAGGTTAGATATGATGAAAATCTGCATCAAGAAAATAAAGAAATAAAATTAATATTTAAAAAAAAAGACGAATCTTATAAATGACTAGTATATGCCATAGCCATTGCCATTGTATGAACTTCTTACCATCTTAAGTATAAAATTATGACATGAAAATATTTTATAAAGTGTTATTTGAAATGGTTATGGTTATGGCATGATAACCAATGATTTATGGTAATAGTTATATTTTGATGATCATACTTGTTATTGAAAGCATATTTTTGGCTATCATTGTGAAAAGAAAAGAAATTAGCACGGTCACATGGCAATCCGTGTGGTGCACCAGTAGGGGACACCCTACCAAAGGTTATGATTATGATTATGATTATGATTATGAGAAAAGAAAGAGAAAGTGTGCCATGTCGGATGGAGCAAGAAAAGCCCGTACCGGAGAGTAAAGGATACTCACTTTGAACGAGATAGCTTGAAATGAGAATAAGTTGATGGCCATCATATGATATTCTAAAAATAGTTAATCCTGTCATACATATCATTAGTGTATGATTCTTATGTGTATAGATATAATGCATTATGTGACCAAAGATATTTTCTGTAGTTTATACAGCTGAACATGACGTGATGAGCTATATAGATAATGATTTATTGTTGAACTTACTGGAATTTAATTCTCACTATATTTCCATATCATGTTCAGAAAATTAGTTATGCAGATTTTTCTATGACTCTGGCTTTTTGTGTACGTTGGATCGAGTACTTTATGTTGAGCAGATCCCAAAAGCAAATAAAATGTTTGTGGTCAAGTTGACTTAGATCCCGGTGAAGGTGCAACCACCCGCACCTGTATATCCGGAATTGGTCAACCAGAATAAATAAGATGTAGATTTTTATGTGTCTGATATGTTGTACGTATGTTTTGATTAATGACATGTATGTAAACTCTGTATTGTTTAAATTAAATAAATATTATATTGAGTTAAGTAGTAACGAGGTAATAACTTTATGGTATTTTTTTAAAAAAATTGATACTTAAATGGAGTTGTTACATCATGCACATAATATTTACTTTGCCAAATAATGATAAATACATTTAGAATCACATATACATGCTCTTTCTCGAAGCAATCATATAGCTTTATAAATCAATATCACGTGTATAAATATTTATTTCACCATTTAATGAGAAATACATGTGAAATCAGATATACCATAAGTTCAGAAATCTATTTCTCAAAACTATACTCTTCTTGAACTATAATCAAAATTGTAAGCAATTTAGATCATTTTAATGCATTTCATAAATATATAAAAGTGTAAATATCTTATAAACATAATCAAATACACGTTTAAAGATAAAAAAGAGTATAAGACAAGTCATAAAAAGAATTAACCACTCACAGGGTAAGGGTTCCAGATTGAACAGCCCCAAAATACACATTTTCAATCCACATTTGACTAAAAAGACTTTAAAAACGTGTCTGAAGGGTCTAAAAATTAAGAAAATGACTCCAAAAACTGTTACTATTTATGGCCGAAAAATACTATTCATCGCCAAGAAAATACTATTCACCAAGAACAAAAAGTTGTCAAATAGCTGAAAAAAATTATATCCCAAGGTTTATCTAACTCTTGAATCCATCTACAGTGTCAGATTCCCAATTTGAAATCTCTAGGTAAGAGTTTCAGAGTTTACATTTTTTTAAAATTTTCTACTTTTGATTTACGACGATTCTACAGCTGATTTGAGAAATTGTTCGATCAAAATCGTAGTATTCTCCGTCCTGAATCTAGTGGTACCTTTACTTTTGAGATTAGAAGTCAATAGGAACTCCAGATCTAAAGAGAAAATATAGAGATACTATTCACACTATTTCACTATTCATTCTCTTCTTTTGCATTTTACGTTTCTGCTTCGGTTTCCGTCTCCCCCTCCTCCTTTTCTTTATTCTTTATAATTATTATTATTTAATAATTGAATAATGAAATTTTATTTTATATATATTCATATAAATACCGTTTTTCATCTTAAAACATCTCAAAAATTTCTAAAAATTTACATTATCATAAACCTTTAGTTAAACTCTTAAATCATGATTTTTCTTGATAAAAATGTTAATAAAACAAATCACAAAATAAATATCTTTATATATAATAAAAGAAAAAATATTTCTAAAAATACAACAAAAATTTATTAAAGGCCAATATAATTATTTTAAACAAAACAATAATTACTTTAATTAAAAGTATACTTGCTTTTAGCATAACATAGTCATTTTTAAACAAATAAAAATATATTTGTTTATAGAAAAATATTATTATTTAAAAATAAAAATTATGGGATATTACATTATTCCCCCTTTAAGAAATTCGGTCTTTGAATTTCAACCCATTCTACCACATGTAGGGAATGAAATCAAGGCATAATTCGGAGTTACCAACCTTATTACTCAAATAATTGGGGATATCTTTTCTGTATATCATCTTTACTTTTTAATATGTCTCCCCACTTGAGTGATTTTGCCATATAACTTAACCATAGGGATTTTTTTCATCCATAAGTTCTTCACTTGTCGATCAATAATAAACATCGATTGTACCCATAGTTAAGCCAAATTTTTGTCTAATTGAATTTTTTGGAATTAGGTAACATAAGAAGAATATAATAGGTACTTCTTTAGTATTGATGCAAGAAAGTCTGTATCCACATTACTCAATCCTGATGGCAAGGCTAAGTAATGTATTACTATGCCTACTTTGTTCAAGTTTTTAAAAGAGTCTATATACTAGAACTTAACTTTTTCCTTCTTTCCAAACCTCATTACCTCCTTCATTGATGAGTCCTTTAAGAATATGTGGTCACCAACTGATAATTTATAGTGCTCAACATTCATGGTCCTTATAGACTTTTGACTAGTATTGAGTTGCTTGTATTTCTTTTCTAATCAATTCCACTTTATGCAAAATACTCAACAGATTATATATATACATTTAAAGAACTCTTAAACCATTATGTATATCATTCCTTTATATCCTCAAGCTCGCGTGCATATATCTATAGGTCGATATTGGGAAACATACACATAAAAGATCATATTCACATCCATATTGGGTAACTATATTTTCTTATTTTAGACTTCTATCAAGTCATCTTTGATTCTCACATGTCAACATCATCCCATGAATATCATCATCTTAATCTATCATCTATTTTTATCTTAAAATCCATTAATCAATATGTTAAACATACGTAGCAATAAATCTACCAAATTTTTTTTA
The DNA here is from genome assembly GCA_037074535.1 of Gleditsia sinensis. Taxonomy (NCBI): domain Eukaryota; kingdom Viridiplantae; phylum Streptophyta; class Magnoliopsida; order Fabales; family Fabaceae; genus Gleditsia; species Gleditsia sinensis. Next base: position 44,030,869 of record CM073464.1, read on the forward strand.
ACGTTTATGTACCATTGGCACATATCTAACAATTCCAACTTACCTCATCACAGTAACTATATACCCTCTTATTAACACCAATAAATTCATTATCAAAAATATCAAGTCTTTCTTCTATCATATCTAAAAGCACCTCATTCTAACTTATATCAATCCCGTTTAATTCACCCAATCATTTCAAGAAGATTTTTCCCAACAATTACTCATATATGAATTTTCAATTTCAACATAATTCACATCCTAGATACTAGACTCAATTTAACATAATATAAACCTTTAATACAAATATCTTAATCACTTACATTATTTTCGAATATGATTCTCATAGTATTCTCCATATTTCCAAATTAAGAGTTCAAAAATTAATTTAAATCCTACTTCCCATATTTTATTCCTCAAGAACTTCAACACAACTAATTCTCTTGATTACATTCGTCAAAACACCATAAGGCCATTATCCGTCCATTCCTTTTAAACTTTTCATTACTTTAACCTACTAACAATTTGGACACCATAATAATTGAGTTTCAAAGAAGATAAATTAACTTTTCTTGTAATGAGGGAAAAGAACATTGCATTTAATGTCAAACATTAATAAGGAAAAATGCAGTAGAACAGACGAAAATCATAATAGAAAATAGTGACAAAATAGAAAGTCAAAAATTTGGACAAAGTATTGAAAGAAAATTAAAATCGGAGGCCATACTTTTTGAAAATCTATAAACAAAATCTAGCAATTATTTCAGCAAAAATCGGCGGCCTCAAATTTTGAATATATATGCCAAAATCTACTTTAAAGCTGTTGATATTCAGTGGAAAAGAAACATTTCTGAGTTTATAAAAGTCTATGAAAATCAAAGAATACATAGTTAACTGATAGGATGCAGTTGATTGCTTCAAAATATATATAATCATTCAACTGTAAAATAACCAGTTTAAATTAAAATTTCTCAAAATAGTTAGTCGACTTAATAATACTGATAGTCGACTGGCAAAAACATTGGGAAAACAAAATAAATCATTTGATTGTCACTCTTCAACAACTAACTTGTTTGCATTTTCACTTTTTTTTTTTACAATTATGCCTATCACCTACAACTTCCTTACAAGAATCAAGACATCAATGCTTTATCAAGGGCAACAAGGAAAAGACAAATTTCTGATGATATCTTAACCTTATTCTCTTTATGTGCTTATTATGAACCTCAATCACAACTACTGTACATATACATGCTTGCCAATTTTTTTGAAAATTTCACCTTTAATTTAGTTAATATCTACCAATCATTCATATAGTTGTTCTAATTATGTCCAGCCTATTTGCATAGCTATCATAAGTATGCCATTCTCTGAGTTATATAAATGCACACGTTAATATCTTTACTTTCATACTCAAAGTTAAAGTGTGCGCAACTATAGAGGGAACTGCATTCTGTCAGTTTCAAAATATTTGTGTCTTTTGTGGTTCCAGTCCTGGAAAAGATGGAGAGTATGTGAAAGCTGCATAAAACTTAGGTATAGTGCTAGCTAGGAGAAAGATTCATTTAGTCTATGGTGGAGGTAACCGTAGGTTAATGGGGTGCGTGTCTACAACTGTGCATGCAGGAGAATGTCAAGTTCTAGGTATTATTCCTACAGCTCTAGCTGCATCCAACATCATAGGGAAGAAAATTGGGGAAGAATTTAAGGTAGCTTCCATGCATGAGCGCATGGCTAGAATGATGAGCAATGCTGATGCCTTCATTACCTTACCAAGGGTTTTGGTACTTTAGAAGAAAATTTTCAAATAATCTCTTGGGTACAACTAAATATGCATCACAAACCGATATATTTATTAAATGTTAACCACTTCTTTAATGGTCTGTTGTCTTTTCTTGATCATGCTGTGGAACAAAGGTTCATCTCACACTCAGCACGACGAATTCTCATCTCGGCTTTAAATGCTGAGGAGTTAATTGATACTTTACAAGCATATGTTCATATACCTGATCCAACTATGTTTCGAATAGATTGGAAGACAGATAACCGTAGAAAGCGCAAGTTAGATTTAGATCTTCATCTGTAGTTATAGTAAGATGTGGTCATTTCTATACCACTTCTACTTCCTTAGAATCTACTTGGATACCATCCTTACCAATCATACTCCCTTAGAGTTGGTAAAACTATATTTGAATGTTGCTTTTGATTCTCTGAACTCTTAAAATATTCTAATATATCATCAATAAATATAATAACAAATTGATCTAGGAATGACCTAATTACTATTCATTAAATCTATGAATGCAGTTAGGACATTTTTCAAACTAAATGACATCACCAAGAACTTATAATGCCCATAATGAGTCCTAAAAGAAAATTTTTGTACATCCTCTTCTCTTATCCTCAATTAATGTTACTCATATCTCAAATCAATTTTTGGAAAAAAATATTGAGCACCTTATAACTGGTCAACCAAGTCATCTATACAAGGTAATGGGTTTTTATTCCACACTGTCACCTTATTCAGCTGTCTATAATCTATGCATAGTCATAGTGATTCATCTTTCTTTTTTCACAGATAGAACTGCAGCACTCCAAATAAAAGTACTAGGGCATTTAAATCCCTTGTCTAACAAGTCTTGTAACTAATTTTTTTTTTAAATTCAGTCGATATCATTCTATATAGGGATATAGATACTGGTTGGATTCTAAGGAGTAAATTAATATCAAATTCTATTTTGCGTTTCGGGGATAATCTAGGCAATTCTTCTGAAAACACATCAAGAAATTTCCTAACCACTGAAACCTGATCTACATTAGTATACTTTACATCAACATCTCTCACCACTGCCAAATATCCTTGGCACCCCTTTTTGTAATAACTTATGGACTGCTATTACTGGGTACATGCTTCCACTAATTGTTCACTACTTGCAACTTTTTTTTGACTAACATTTTATTCTATTGATGACATCTTCAAATTGTATAAAGCTAAAACGTATTTCAAAACACTTAAACAAGGTCAACCCATTTTGAGTTTATTCTTTAACATTCTTATGCAATGTCTTAACAATCAATCATGAAAAACTTATGTCTATCCAAGAGCCCTTCATATGAATTACCCATTTTGCATACCTTAAATTTTAAATTTCCATGGCCAAACCTTCCTTTATCATAATGCTTATATATAATATTATTGAAAACCAAGCTGTCTTTGAATTCTTTATATCAACAAAATATATCATTGAAAATATTATCTTTATAGATTCTCTGCTCTTAAATTCAATCCAACCCACAACTTACCAAATCCATTTATATATATAGATTCCAAATTATCCATCCAAAAAGAGATTTAAATCTATTTTCAAAACACTCACTTTATTACAAATCGTTATATTGGAGTTAACAACCTTGATCACATCATAACCCACTATCAAAATTATATTAGCCATTCGTCATATTGTTTCACATAAATAAATCAAACAATCAATTCAAACATTATTGACATCCGAACACGTCATTACCTTTGTGTTTGGATGAAATCTTCTTATTTTTAGCTAATTCTTTTTCTTTATACTCAAGAGAGTTCTCTTTATCATTGTTCATCAACACGAGTTCAAAAACTAAACTGGTAGTCCACACTCAAGAAACATTGTCTAGAACATATTTATTGGTTCTTAAACATCGCATATCTAAGGAAAAGAATCAGAAGGAAGAAGAGGACGACACCCTATAGAATTCCACAGCAGCACTGTGAGTATAAATATGTCTGCGGTTACATACCCATACTCAAAGTTCTACTACAGAATCCTTTGCTCTAATAGCCACAAGAAAATCTATTGCTTTGATACCAACTTATAACGCCCCTAATTTTACAGCACGTGAAACACTTACTTTATGATCATATATTTTCCATAACATATATAATACACTCTTTTATCAATATGTATTCTTATGTATATACAATATATAAACCAAATCTATAAACATCGATATGTATTCCTAATTTTACAGCACGTGAAACACTTACAATATAAATCAAAATATATGAGCCACGGAAACAAAGTAGGCTTAACTAAAGATCATGTCGTCTAGCTGGTCAACTGTCTGAAGAATCAGACTTTGTATTCTTATATGAAAAATGTGGAAATATCGTGTAGTGAGTTTGACAACTCAGTGAGTAGATAATACCTCCTATAATCTCTTAAGTCAGCATATGGATGTACTCATGTTTTAAAATTTGTCACATAGAAAATACAGTTCAGAAGTACATCCATATAGGACCCATATTTCAAATATTCTCAAATAAAAGGATATTCAGATATCCAAAACCATATTCAGCACGGTATGATCATTAAAAAAATATTGTTATGCTCAGCTGTATAAATTATAGTAAAATATTAAGTTTTTGATATAAAGTTATAACTTTTAAAATGATTTGCCTCATTCGACGATCTGGTCAACCCAATTTAAAATGATCTGCCTCACTCGGCGATTTGGTCAATTCACACACTCATTTGCTATACACATAGTGACCGATCGACTACAGTCACAATAGTGATCAGGGAATGTGAGTTCATCACCCATCTGCCTCCTCACATTACCACTGTCACTTGGTTAGAGCGGCCCTCCCTTGGCTTACTCAGGCTAATATGGCGTCCCCTATTCGGTATCGTCACAAGCGATACTACCCGTCGATATTTATCCATACATATAAATACACACACACACACACACACACACACATATATGCATATTCATCAAATGAAATTTATAATTATCAAGTAACTCGTCATGAGTTTTACGCTTGTCATTCAATCATAATAAGTAACTTTATAGTTTTACAAATCAATTCCTCATACACATAATATTTACTTTGCCAAATAATGATAAATACATTTAGAATCACATATACATGCCCTTTCTCGAGGCAATCATATAGCTTTATAAATCAATATCACATGCATAAATATTCATTTCACCATTTAATGAGAAGTACATGTGAAATCAGATATACCACGAGTTTAGAAATCCATTTATCAAAACTATACTCTTCTTGAACTATAATCAAAATTGTAAGCAATTTAGATAATTTTAATACATTTCAGAAATATATAAAAGTGTAAATATCTTATAAACATAATCAAATACATGTTTAAATTTTAAGAAGAGTATAGAGCAAGTCATAGAAAGAATTATCCACTCACAAGGTAAGGGCTATAGATTGGAGAGCCTCAAAATACATTTTTTAATCCACATTTAACTAAACATGCTTAAAAAACGTGTTCGAATGGTCCAAAAATTAAAGACATGACTTCGAGAATTTGATCACTATTCATGGCCGAAAAACACTATTCATCGCCGAAAAATATTATTCATTGCCCGAAAATACTATTTACCAAAAACAAAAAGTTGTCAGATAGCTGAAAATTTTTATATCCTAAGATTTATCTAACTCTTGAATCCATCTACAGTGTCAGGTTTCCAATTTAAAATCTCTAAGTAAGAGTTTCAGAGTTTACCTTTTTCTGAGATTTTTTACTTTTGATTTATAACGATTTTACGACTAATTTAAAAAATTGTTCAGTCAAAATCGTAGTATTCTCCGTCTTGAATCCAGTTGTACCCTTAGTTTTAAGATCAGAAGTCAATAAACACTTCAGATCTAAAGAAAAAAACATGGAGATACTATTCACACTATTTTACTATTCATTTTCTTTCTTTGCATTTTACGTTTTTACTTTAATTTCCGTCTCCCCCTCTCCATTTTCTTTATTCTTTATAATAATAATAATTATTATTATTATTATTTAATAATTGAATAATAAAATTTTATTTTATATATATTCATATAAATACTGTTTTTTATCCTAAAACATCTCAAAAATTTCTAAAAATTTACATTCTCATAAACTTTTAGTTAAACTCTTAAATCATGATTTTTCTTGATAAAAATCTTAATAAAACAAATTACAAAATAAATATCTTTATATATAATAAAAGAAAGAATATTTCTAAAAATACAACAAAAATTTATTAAAAGCCAATATAATTATTTTAAGCAAAATAATAATTACTTTAATTAAAAGTATACTTATTTTTTAGCAAAATATAGTCATTTTTAAACAAATAAAAATATATTTATTTATAAGAAAATATTATTATTTTAAAAAAAAATTATAGGATATTACAAAATATATGTTTAAGTATTAAAAAAACACACATATATCTAATTCAAAATAAAGAAAGTAAAATTCTTAAAAGGAACTCAATCTTATTTATATTCTAATTTTGTTCGAGCAGTCAACTCAAATCGTGAATTAAATTTTTAATATTTATTTGGATTATTGAATTTTAAACTATTTAAGTATTATAGATATAATATTATAAGTAATTTTAGGCTTGTAAGATATTGAAAATAATTAATTATTTATCTTAAATACTTTTGACTTCTAGGGAAAACTTTTCTGACAATCTTTGTCTAACACTTTGTCGCTAGAAGGACTCTGAACCATTTTTTTTGGACTAATGATTCTGAGCCACATTAAATGGACTATAGTGACCGAGTTCTGGTACACTTCGTGGCTCAGAGTTGGGCCCTTTTGTTAAAGTAGTTTGGTAGATTTGCTCTCACATTTATAAATTCTTATTCTGTCCAAAAAAAGTTCTTATAACAAATTCAATTTTTTATTTTAACTTCTGTAGGAAACAATCAATAGGGGGACGCCTATCTTTTCTTTAGAAACAACCACCCCAAAAATTTCCAAAACCTACAAAATTTGCCTTTAAACCTTTACTTACTTTCTTTTAAACTATATACTAGGTCCCTTAAAATTTCTTGTAAGACTCTTAACTCTTTTTTATTTATTTTAACTTTGGGTCATTCTAATGATTTCACTCTGAAGTTTGCACTCACTTGTTCAACTCCAAATTTATAGAAAAAGTTCTATTGAGTATTAACTAATAGTTTCAAAATTTCATGTTGAAAAATATATTATCTATTAATATATATATATATATATATATATATATATATATATATATATATATATATATATATATATATATATATTTGCAACATAGAGAATTGAATATATAGCATCTAATGAACTGCCTAATTCTTTCACAACTAAACTATTTATAGTGAGAGAATTGGATAGTTTAAAAAAAAATATTTAAAATTCAATCATCTGCATCACAAAAACAAAATCATGATAATGATATATTTGTTACTAAAACAATGAAGAACTCGTAATTTCTTGTAAAAATTTGAAGTTTTGTCTCACCGAAGCACTCCTTTGAAAACTTATATTAATTACCTTGTCTTTTTTTTTTTAAATGATTGACATTATTTTTCATAATTTCAATCAATTTTCTTCCATAAAATTAATCAAATACCTTACTAGCCTTGCCTACTAAATCACATTATCAGGTTCCAACATTTTGTGGAGCAAATTTATTATTATTTACAATGACTGCAATGTGGTTCTCTCTAAGGGTTTTCTTTAGGCAAAGGTGGAGGTTGCAATGGTCGTTCGGTCATCAAGTGAAGCTCCATCCCGTGTTGCTGTGCTTGGGATTGTGTCCTGGGTGAGCCAAAGGTGACAGAATTGAGGCTGGGTGTTTGGAGTTCTTGACATCTTTAGGTTCTCACTGCTTAATCGTGCATGTTTCTTCATTTTTCATCAAGTCTAGGGATTCCATGCTTTTTCGCTCAAGTGAAATTTTGTGTGTGGTGGTTGCCATTCTTTGGGGATTGACGTTAATGATACCTAATGGTTTACTGATTTTGCAACAATAAGAGGGCTATTTCCATGAAATTTTTAACGTGGAATTGTCAACGATTGGGCAACCCCTTGACAATTCATCATTTAAGGGAGCTCTTCAAGTTACAATCTCCTAAGTTGGTATTTGTAACATTCTAAATCTCTAATAATATTAAATAAATTTAAGAAAAAGTAAAAAAAAAAAAACATATGGCCAAGAATTAAATTATTTAGTTATGAAACAATAGGGTATAAAAAAAGTGACATATAACTAATCATGAATCATACAAATAAAGTTCTTAGAATCATAATGGATGTGAAAAGGATACAAATACAATAATTAAGGAGTTGCCAAGTAGCACTACCAAAGGATGCCACCTTATACTTAACCATGACAAGAGGGAGATAGACATTATACTTAGCCATGACAAGAGGGAGACAAGAGGGAGAGAGACTTTGCACCTACTCCATTATTTCTACTAATTATTTCTTTGCTCTATGAAGAGCATCGACAAGAGGGAGTCTAAGATAGAAAGAGAGGAAGAGAGAAAGAGGGAGAGAGAGAGAGAGAAAATGCCTAAAAATTGACAGAATTCATTATTCTTTCCTTCCTTCACCTTATGGCAGTGAGAATGGGAGTTTGAGTGCTAGAAAATTGAAACCTTACCCACCATTTTTGGTACAAGAACAGAGCTGGGTGTGCAAGGGAAGCCATGGAAGAAGTTAGTTGAAAATTTTTTTTGAAGCAATAGAAGTGTTTTTGCACAAGGTAAGTTTGCTTTCTTGTAAAAATCTTAGAGTTTATTATGCTAACTTTAAGTTCTGCATGGAAAAAATTTTGGCTAGTAATTATATAAAATCTGAAAACATGTTCAATAAAGAAGTTGTAGCCCTATGTCTTAACTTTCTATAGCCTTTGGAATCATATCAATCAGATTTAATATGAGAGAGTTATGCCCCAGTGAGTGATGAGAGGTCAGAATTGGGTATGAAATTTTGAATATTGATATTAGTTTCGGTTTTTAAATTTATGGGACTAATCTATAAGGAATATGAAGAAATGGTTAACTTGAAAAAAGTAGATATATGTCTCACGGTTAAATGGCCACTAGAAGCACCTAGTTTGGAGTCCATATGAGTGAGTTATGATCTGATTAGTGAGTAGATAATATTTCCTATGCCTTGTTTTTATTTAAAGTTTTCTCCATTTTAGGGCCTTTAAGTATATGGGACAAGCATAAATATTTTTGTACACTCCATTATCTTTTGATTGGCATGAACTGAAAATGGAAATGTGCTTTGAACATGTTATGATATTGGATTTATATCGTGAATTGAGAAACTGTATTGGAACCTCTGTTTTGTAGCTAATTTTCCTTAAAGCATTCTTTATGTTTACGAGCAAGAATGTAATAATTCCACTGTTTGCCTGACTTCTATGCTATGATGAATGATGGTCTAAAGATATATTATGTATCCATTTTCGGGAATTAAGGGGTGAACAAAGTGTATCAAGTAAGCCCTATGTTCTCCACGTATTGGCCAATGATAGGAGATGCATAACCCCTTTGCAAGTATGGGACTGTATTGGGTAAGTAGACCAAAATGTTATAGTTGTTTATGTTTTAGTGAAATAAATTAAGATGTTTTAAGGAATAAAATGTATGCTGTTTTATAAAAATTTTGTTAGCTATTGAGATTGTCATCTCATTTTTTTTATATCTATACACTCACATTCCAGATACTTCAGTAAGAAGTGGGCAACAAGATTCCTAAGGTTAACTCATCTGGTTGTAGATATGGATTGTATATTTTCTGGGGATGTAATATATGTGGGATGACCTACTTGAATGCCAAGTTCCTTTTAAATAACACATAGTTTGATGTAAATTAAGTGATGAACGGTACACTTTTCTTTTTTTTAGCGTGAGAGCCTTTGTGTGTAAGTAATATGTATCATGCCCAGTTAGTTTGATTCCCCTATCTTTAAGGAAATGAAGTTTGAAAATGTTTGGAATAGCCTGAAACTCAAGTATGCTCATCTAAAATAAAAAAAAAAGAAACAATATAAGTGAATGAGTAAATTTATGGACTAGATGGACATTGCCAAAAATTTATAGATAATAAGGAATATTTTACGATATTGATATATAAAAAAATGTTAATTTTTAGGTGTTTCATTTTGGTGGTATCAGAGCCTATAGATCCGTGATACATATATCCATATTTATTACACCAATGCTAAGGAAGCACCTATCAGATTCTTCTCATGCTATCTAATTCCAAAAAATTCAGTTGGAGAAGAATTTGGTTTAATTATGAGTACAAATCGATGTCTATTGTTGATCAACAAGTGAAGAACTTATGGTTGAAGGAAATCCCTATAGGTAAAGTTATATGACAAAATCACATAAGTGAAGAGATTTCTTAGAAAGTAAAGATGATATACAGAAAAGAGATATCTCCAATTGTTTGAGTAATAAGGTTAATAACTATAATTTATGCCTTGACTTCATTCCTTTCTTATGAAAGGATGGTTTGAAATTCGGGGACCAAATTGTTTACTTGGGGAAGAATGTAATATCCCATAATTTTTAAATAATAATGTTTTACGATAAAAGAAATATATTTTTATTTAAATGATTATGTTTTGCTAAAAGCAAATATATTTTTAATTAAAATAATTTTTATTTTGCTTAAAATAATTATATTGGCCTTTAATAAATTTTTGTTTTATTTTTAGAAATATTATTTCTTTTATTATATATAAAGATATTTATTTTGTTATTTATTTTATTAAAATTTTATCAAGAAAGGTCATGAATTAAGAGTTTAACTAAAACTTTATAAGAATGTAAATTTTTAGAAATTTTTGAGATATTTTAGGATGAAAAATAGTATTTATATGTATATAATAAAAATAAAAAATAAATTTTTTAAATATTTAATTATTAAATAATAATAAATAAATAAATAAGAAAGAAAAGAGGAAGGGAGAGACGGAAGCGTGAAGAAGAATGCAATCCCGATTCCGTAATAGTACAAATAGTAACGTCTATTTTTCTCTCTAGATCTGGAGTGCCTATTGACTTTCGATCTCAAAACTGAGGGTACCACTGGATTCAAGACAGAGAATACTACGATTTTGACTGAACAATTTTTTAAATCAACCGCAGAATCACCATAGATCAGAAGTAGAAAATCTCAGAAAAAAGCTAAACTCTGAAACTCTTATTTAGAGACCTCAAATTGAAAATCTGACATCGTAGATGGATTCAAGAGTTAGATAAATTTTAAGATATGAATTTTTTTGACTATTTGACAACTTTTTGTGTGTTGTGAATAGTAATTTCTAGCGATGAATAGTACCCAACAATTGACCAGTGTTGACCAAGCTCCCGAAGGCCAAATTGTGCGATTTTGGAGTCATTTCTTAAGTTTTTGGACCCTCCAGACATGTTTTTAAGGTCTATTTAGTCAAATGTAGATTGAAAAAGTACATTTTAGGGCTGTCCAACCTGGAGCCTTAACTTGTGAGTAGATGATTCTTTTTATGACTTGCCATATACTTTTCTTGATCTTTAAACGTATATTTGATTATGTTTATAAGATATTGACACTTTTAAATGTTTCTGAAATGCATTAAAATTATTTGAATTGCTTATAATTTGAAATATAGTTCGAGAAGAGTATAGTTTTGAAAATGGATTTCTGAACTCATGGTATATCTGATTTCACATGTATTTCTCATTAAATGATAAAGTTATTATTTAGGCACGTGGCATTGATTTATAAAACTATATGATTACCTCGAGAAAGGGCATGTATATGTGATAAACCCTGAATGGATAATTTATGACAGATAATCTGTATTGAGACTGAGATTCTGTATTATACTGAAAGTTCTGTTTTGAATGATATGGAATATGTGCATATGATAATTTTGTGAAAAAATCCTATTAGAAACACTGTCTGCTAACAACAGGTGATGTTAGCCCTAGTGCACCTTGATACCTTAGCTAGCAGATGTGGTGCTAGCCTTGTGTGAAGGCCAATACACAGGATATGTTATGTGATGGAGAGGGGGATGCCTCCTATCTGGGCGAGATGCTAGTTACATGAGATGTGATTTGCCTTCCCTTGCTTTGTGCTTGGGAAATTACCCTTATTAGAGTCCCTTCACGTGTCCTCTTGAATGGTGGTAGGGCAAATTTCAGCGGGATGTTGAGTTTAAGTAAATCTTACACCAATAAAGTATGAAAGGGATTAAACTCTGATATGGTGGTTCTAATATGGGATCCTCCTAATATTTTATAAGAATATTTTTTATGCATATCAACATTTGATTAACGATCATATTATATTATGTATGGTTAAATATATCTGAATGTGATTTGAACTGAGAATTTTTGAAATGCGGGTCCCATATGGATGCACTTCTAAACTGTAATTTTTAATGTAATAAATTTAAAATGAGTACATCTATATGTTGACCTAAGAGGTCATAGGAAGAATTATCTGCTCACTAAGTTGTCAAACTCACTACTTGATATTTTCTACATTTTTATTTTCAAATGAAAATATAGCATTTGGTCCTTCTCATTTAGATAGTTGACTAGCTAGACGACATGATCTCTGGGCGAGCCTACTTTATTTCCAAGGCTAGTAGATTTTGATTTATATTATACTTGTACTCTAGAGTATGTTCTATATGCCACATGCAGGATCTCTGTTTCTGCTGTTATTCTGATATTTATGGGCTTTGTCTGTATATGGTATATGTATGGGAGAACCTATATGTATCTGTTTTCATGATAAATTATTGGAATATTCACGTTTATAAAAAATATATGTTCTTGGTATACGTGTTTCACGTGCCCTAAGATTAGGGGCGACTTGTCATGCCTCTAAACCTTAAGATAAAATTTTTTTCGGCCATCTGACAACTTTTTGTGTGGTGATAAATAGTTAATTCTGATGGTAAATAGTACCCAACAGTTGACCAGTGTTGACCAAGCTCCCGGAGGTCAAATTGTACGATTTTAGAGTCATTTCTTAGGTTTTTAGACCCTCCAGACACATTTTTGAGGTCTATTTAGTCAAATATGGATTGAAAAAGTGCAGTTTAGGCTGTCCAACCTGGAGCCTTACCTTGTGAGTAGATGATTCTTTTTATGACTTACCATATATTCTTCTTGATCTTTAAATGTGGATTTGATTATGTTTATAAGATATTTACACTTTTATATGTTTATGAAATGCATTAAAATTATCTGAATTTCTTACAATTTGAAATATAGTTCAAGAAGAGTATATTTTTGAAAAATGGATTTCTGAACTCATGGTATATCTGATTTTACATGTATTTCTCATTAAATGATAAAGTGAATATTTATGCACGTGGAATTGATTTATAAAGCTATATGATTGCCTCGAGAAAGGGCATGTATATATGATAAACTCTAATTGGGTAATTTATGACAGATGAGTTGTGTTGAGACAGAGATTCTGTATTATACTAAAAGATATGTTTTGAATGATATGGAATATGTGCATATGATAATTTTGTGGAGAAATCCTATTAGAAACACTGTCTGCTAACAACACGTGATGTTAGCCCTAATGCACCTTGATAACTCAGCTAGCAGGGGTGGTGTTAGCCTTGTGTGACTGCCAACACACGGGATATGATTTGTGATGGAGAACGGGATGCTTCCTATATGGGTGAGATGCTGACTATATGATTTGTGACTGGCCTCCCTTATTGTGTATTTGGAAAATACCCATATTAGAGTCCCTTCGCGTGTTCTCTTGAATGATGGTAGGGAAAACCTCAGCGGAATGTTGAGTTTAGGTAAATCTTACACCAACAAAGTACAGAAGGGCCTGAACACTGATATAGTGGTTCTGATATGGGATCCTCCTAATGTTTTCATGAGAGATATTTTGATACATAATAACATTTGTTTAATGATCATATAGTACAATATATGATTTTGGATATATGAATATCCTCTATTTTGAGAACATTTTAAATACGGGTCCCATATGGATGTACTTTCGAACTGTATTTCCTATGTGACAAATTTTAAAATATGAGTACATCCATATGTTGTCCTAAGAGGTCATAGGAGGTATTATCTGTTCACTGAGTTGTTAAGTGTAACATCCCTAATTTCATTTCTTTTATTGATAAAAGTACATAAATATTTAATTAAGGAAATAAAATTTATTAGACAATATTTTAGATATCTAAGGAAATATAATCCTTAGAAATTCTTCACCATATGTATATGCATAGAAAATGTTTCTAACATTAAGAGAACAAATAAAGAGGGAAAACCTAATAGGAAAAAAAATTGGAAATAACATACTAAAGAGATGAAAAATTCTTGGATAAGAAAGATAAATTTTTAGAAACAAGTAAAGGTCTTAAAATTTCAAGAACATTGGATTAGGGTAATTTTTCATAATTCAAGAACTAGAGTTACTAAGTTTAAAATATTTACCGATACATTGGGCTTTCACCTATGGACACTTCATATAGAGTTTTTCTACTTCACATAAATTTTTAGCAAGCCAATAGGATAGCCCAATGAAGAAATAAAACATAGACTTGGACTAGGATATAGAAATTGGACCGGTAGCCTAAAAATCATGAAAATGTGACCAAACCCATTAAGAAAGGTAGAATTTTAACCAAAGTAAAGAAAATGGGCAAGAATGAGCCCAAACCCAAGAGGAAAAATAAAAATAAAAATAAAAATAAAATTAAAGTGATGAAATAATGGTGTAATCAAGATTAGGTGACATGACATTAAGACAAAAAATTAGCAAGTGGTATGATAATACAAGGTTTTAGGACAAAACATCTATATCCTACACTCATAATTTTAGCAAGTGGTATGATAATACATAGCATTAGGACAAAACATTTCTATCCCACACAAATAATTTCAACCAAATAATGGAGATTGAAGGGCTAGAAATTTGCCACTTAAAAAGGCAAACCTATCATAATTGATTAAGACAAAAGAAAAAGAAAAAGAATCCCTAAATCAAAGGGACCTTGTCCCATATCTTAAGAACATATTATCATCATTTTCAAAATACAAATCTCCTTTTCCTATGCATATCTTGACAAAGAAAGAGGAAGACAAGAACATAAGTTTTTTGTTTTCCAAAAATTCAACCAAGTGTAACCTAATTGTGATAAGGTAGACCCATGATCATGAAAGGTGAATTATTTGGTGGTCTATATAAGAAAACCCACCCTTACAACATTAGAATTTTGTCCAAGTGAGGGAGAGGAAAAATATAAGCAAGGTAGAGTGAGGAAAGGAGAGGAAGAAAGGAAGAAAGATGAAGGAGAAGTCTAGGGTACTAAGTGCTCCAGGTAAGTTTAACAATATTTTTTTTTGAAGAAAAGTTTTGAAACTTGTAATATTTATATGGGATTTTGATTTTAGAACTTTGATGATTGGTCATGGATGTTGCTATATCATGTTACATATTATGTATGTTTGAATACTTAGGTTGGTGTAGATAGTTCTGCATGGGTATGGCTATGGGTGGCAGAATTTTAAACTTCTGTGTTTTAATTTCTGGAAATTTTATATAGGGAATCTAAACAAATGGTTAACATAACAAATGTAGATTTATGTCTCACAAATTTTCAGCCATTGGAATCATTCAATTTAGAGTTCATATGAGGTAGATATGGTCTGATTAGTAAACAAATGTCAGAAAATGGTTAATCAGGGAAGAATATGTTAGGATAGCTTCGGTGTTTTAATTTCTGGGAACATTCTATAAGGAATTAAAATAAATGGTTAACATATTAATTATAGAGATATATGTCACGGATTGTTAGGCAATGGAATCACTTAATTTGGAATTCTTATGAGGGAAATATGGACAGATTAGTAGGTAAATGTCAGAACCTATCCGAGAAGAAATAACATGTACATTGAGGGAGTAATATCACCTTGATTTCTTAATATTTCGCTACAATATTCAACATAATAGTTTTAGATAATTGTTTTATCTTGAAATTGACACCAAGATCACCTACATCGGAGTTAAATTGAGGGAGTTATGCTCTGATTAGTAAGAAAATGTTAGATAGGATGAAAACTTGCATCAAGAAAGTTAAGAAATAAAATTAATATTTAAAAAAGAAGATGAATCTTATAAATGAAAATAATAAATGACTAGTATAGCCATAGCCATTGCCATTGTATGAAATTTTTACCATCTTAAGTGTGAAATTTTGACATGGAAATATTTTATAAAGTGATATTTGAAATGGTTATATTCATGGCATGATTACCAATGATTTTTGGTAATAATTATATTTTGATGAACATACTTGTTATTGAAAGCATATTTTTGGCTATCATTATGAAAAGAAAAGAAATGAGCACGGTCACATGGCAATCCATGTGGTGCACCAGTAGGGGACGCCCTACCAATGGTTATGATCATATTAATGAGAAAAGAAAGAGAAAGTGGGCCATGTCGGACGGAGCGAGAAAAGCCCGTATCGGAGAGTAGAAAATACTCACCCTGACCAGGGTAGCTTGATATGAGAATAAATTGATAGTCATCATATGATATTCTGAAAATAGTTAACCCTATCATACATGTTATTATTGTACGATTCTCATGTGCATAGATATAGTGCATTCATGTTACCAAAGTTATTTGCTGTAGTTTATACAGCTGAACATGACGTGATGAACTATATTGATGATGATTTATTGTTGAACTTACTGGGATTTAATTCTCACTATATTTTCATATCATGTTCAGAAAATTAGTTATGTAGATTTTTCTATGGCTCTGGCTTTTAGTACACGTTGGATCGAGTACTTTATGTTGGGCAGATCCTAAAAGTAAATAAAATGTTTGTGGTCGAGTTGGCTTAGATCCCGGTGAAGGTGCAACCACCCGCACCTGTATCTCCGGAATTGGTTAACCAGAATAAATAAGATGAGCACGGTCATCTTATTTTTGGCTATCATTATGAAAAGAAAAGAAATGAGCACGGTCACATGGCAATCCATGTGGTGCACCAGTAGGGGACGCCCTACCAATGGTTATGATCATATTAATGAGAAAAGAAAGAGAAAGTGGGCCATGTCGGACGGAGCGAGAAAAGCCCGTATCGGAGAGTAGAAAATACTCACCCTGACCGGGGTAGCTTGATATGAGAATAAATTGATAGTCATCATATGATATTCTGAAAATAGTTAACCCTATCATACATGTTATTATTGTACGATTCTCATGTGCATAGATATAGTGCATTCATGTGACCAAAGTTATTTGCTGTAGTTTATACAGCTGAACATGACGTGATGAGCTATATTGATGATGATTTATTGTTGAACTTACTAGGATTTAATTCTCACTATATTTCCATATCATGTTCAGAAAATTAGTTATGTAGATTTTTCTATGGCTCTGGCTTTTAGTGCACGTTGGATCGAATACTTTATGTTGGGTAGATCCCAAAAGCAAATAAAATATTTATGGTCGAGTTGGCTTAGATCTCGGTAAAGGTGCAACCACCCGCACCTGTATCTCCAAAATTAATCAATCAGAATAAATAAGATGTAGATTTTTATGTGTTTGATATGTTGTACGTATGTTTTGATTAATGACATGTATGTAAACTCTGTATTGTATAAATTAAATAAATGTTATTTTTAGTTAAGTTGTAACGAGGTAATAACTTCATGGTATTTTAAAAAAAAAGTTGTTACATTAAACTTCCTACACGATATTTTCATATTTTCCAGATAAGAATATAGAGTTTTGTCATTCCCCATCAGATAGGTGATCGACTAGGCGACATTTTCTCTGGTGAGCTTATTTTGTCTCTAGGGCTCATAGATTTTGATTTATATTGTACTTGTACTCTAGAGTATGCTCTGAACGTCACAGGCAGATCCCTGCTTCTACTGTTACTTTGATGTTTATGGACTTTGTCTGTATATGGTATATATGTATGGGGGAACCTATCTGTTTCCATGATAAATGGTTGGAATATTCATGTTTATGGTATACGTGTTTCACGTGCCCTAAAATTAGGGGTGTGACAAGTTGGTATCAGAGCATTAGGTTTCCCTATGGCTATTAGAGCAAATGATTCTTTAGTAGGACCTTTAGTATGGGTAAGAGCCGAAAATATTTATACTTCTAGTGTTGTTGAACGATTCTATTGGGTCTCAACTTCTTTTCTATTCCAAGTTTGTTAAATTTCCTAGTATAAGATTGCTTGAATATTGTGGCATTTTTAATAAGTATCTATGGATCAATTACTGCCTGAAAGTGAAAGGGATAGGCGTACTAGAGAATTTAAAGAATTGAGACAAATGCCAATTATGATCATTTCTAAATATGATATCTGTTTTACCTAGTTGTCTAGATATGGTAGACTTTGATGTGATATTAGAAAGGGATTGGTTGACAACATGTCAGGCCATTTTAGAATGTCATCCTAAGATGATTAAATTCAATATCGCTGGAGAATCTTTTTTCTTGATATAAGGAGACCGTAGTGAGATACCCAAAAATCTAATCTCTGTTTTAGCAGCCTATAAGTTATTACAAAAAGGTGCCAAGGATATTTGGCGATGGTGGGAGATATTGATATAAAATATATCAGTGTAAATCAAGTTTTAGTGGTTAAAAAATTTTCTGATGTAATTCCTGAGGAATTGCCAGGATTACCTCGAAACATAAAATAGAATTTGGTATTAATTTACTTCCTGGAACCCAACTAGTGTCTATACCCTCATATAGAATAGCACCCACTGAACTTAAGGAACTGAAAAAGAATTAGTTACAAGACGTGTTAGACAAGAGATTTAAATACCCTAGTACTTTTTCTTGGAGTGCTTCAGTTCTATCTGTGAAAAGAAAGAAAATGGATCGCTGGGATTGTGCATAGATTATAAATAGTCGAATAAGGTGATAATGTGGAATAAAAACCCATTACCTCATATAGATGATTTGTTTGATCAGTTACAAGGTGCTCAATATTTTTTTCAAAAATTGATTTGAGATTTGAGTATCGTTAATTAAGGATAAAGGAAGAGGATAATCGAAAAATTTCTTTTAGGACTCATTATAGGCATTATGAGCTCTTGGTGATGACATTTGATTTGACAAATACCCAGCTGCATTCATGGACTTGATAAATAGAGTGTTGAAGCCATCCCTGGATCAATTTGTTATTATATTTATTGATGATATACTGGAATATTCTGAGAGTACAGAGGATCATAAACAACATTTAAAGATAGTTTTACCAACTCTAAAGGAGTATGATTAGTAAGGATGGTATCCAAGTAGACCCTAAGAAAGTAAAAATGATACAGCAATGGCTATGTTTTACTACATTTAAAGATGAAGATCCAAATCCAATTTGCACTTCCTGTGGTTGTCTGTCGTCCATTCTATTTGAGCCATAGTTGGATCAAGTACATAAACATATGTTTGTAAAGCATTAATCAACTCCTCAGCATTTGAAGCTGAGATGAGAATTTGTCGTGTTAAGTGTGAGATGAACCTTTGTTCCACAGCTTGATCAAGAAAAGACAACAAACTATCAAAAAAGTGGTTAACATTTAACAAACCTATCGGTTTGTGATGCATATTTAGTTATGTCCAATAGACTATTTGGAAAATTTCTTCTAAAGTACCAAAATCACTTGATAAGGCAATGAAAGCATCAGCATTGCTCATCATTCTAGCCATGCGCTCATGCATGGAAGCTACCCTAAATGCTTCCTCAATTGTTTTTTCTATGATGTTTGATATAGTTAGAGCTGTAGGAATAATACCTAGAATTTGACATTCTCCTATATGTGCAGCTGTAGACACGCACCTTATTGACCCACAGTTACCTCCACCATACATTAAATGAAGTTTTCTTATAGCCAATACCATACCTAGATTTTGTGCTGCTTTCACATACTCTCCATCTTTTCCACAACTAGAACCACAAAAGATACAAATATTTTGAAACTGACGGAATGCGGTTCCCTCCATAGCTGCACACACCTTAATTTTGAGTATGAAAGTAAAAATACTAACGTGTGCATTTATAGAACTCAGAGAAGGGCATACTTATAATAGTTATACGAATAGGTCAGACATAATTAGAACAGCTATGTGAGTGATTGGTGGATATCAGTTAAATTGAAGGTGAAAATTTCAAAAATGACAGCAAGCATGTATATGTATAGTATTTGTGATCGTGGCTCATATTAAGCACATAAAGAAAACAAGGTTAAGATATCACCAAAAATTTGTCTTTTCCTTATTGTCCTTGATGAAGCATTGATGTCTTGATTTTTGTAGGAAAGTTGTAGGTGATAGGCGTAATTGTAAAAAAAAAAGAGAGTGAAAATGCAAACAAGTTAATTATTGAAGAGGGACAATCAAATAGTTTATTTTGTTTTTCTAATGTTTTTGCCAGTTGACTATCGGTATTATTAAGTCGACTAACTATTTTGAGAATTTTTAATTTAGATTGGTTTATTTTACAGTTGATTGATTACATCTATTTTGAAGCAATCAACTGCATCCTACTAGTTAACTATATATTCTTTATTTTTTTATAGACTTTTATAAGCTCAGAAATGTTTCTTTTCCATCGAATATCAATAGTTTTAAAGTAAATTTTGGTACATATATTCAAAACTTGCAGCCATCGATTTTTGCCAAAATAACAGCTAGATTTTGTTTATAGATTTTCAATAATTACGGCCATTGATTTTAATTTTCTTTCAATACTTTTTTCAAATTTTTGACTTTCTATTTTGACATCGTTCTCTATTATGCTTTTCGTCTTTTCTACTGCATTCTCCCTTATTAATGTTTGGCATTAAATGCAATTTGTTTTTCCTCATTACAAGAAAATTTAATTTATTTTCTTTGAAACTTAATTATTATAGTGTCCAAGTGGTTAGTAGATTAAAATAATGAAAAATTTGAAAAGAATTGACAGATGATGGCCTTATGATACTTTGACGAATGTAATCAAGTTTATTAGTGGTATTGAAGTACTTGAGAAATAAAATACAGGAAGTAGGATTTAAATTAGTCTTTGAACTTTTAATTTGGAAATATGAAGAATATTTTGAGGATCATATCTAAAAATAATGTAAGTGATCAATATATTTGTGTTAAGGGTTTATAGCATGCTAAATTGAGTTTAGTATGTAGGATGTGAAAAATGGTTGGTGATGTGTGAGTTTTGTACTCATAAATTAAATATTTTTATCTTATCCTTTTGCCTTAATTAAGCATTTATCTCCCTTATTTATTTTTAATTTTGTATATTTTTATAGATAGAGAGAAGAATAGAAAATGGACTCAATTGGAGGAATTAAAGTTAAATTGTGATTCTTTAGAAATGATGTCTATAAATCAAACAGATAAAATAAATTTATTAAGAATGACTGAGTAAGGAGCATTATCTTTTTGTCTCTTGAGACATATCCTAATGGATTTATGCATCAATTCAATCTTGATTTATGATCACATTTCTAAAAAAATTGAAACATAAAGATTCAAGGCAGAACACCCAATGTTAAAAATTTGTTTGCTGCTTACTTTTCAACTTGATTTTATTATAGTATTTTGGCCGTATATCAGAAAATAAGTATATATTATGTAGAAAATTTCGTAGATGAATAGATGACATAATTTCATACAACTTTCATGTTTGTGTGATCAGCAAATTCAGACATCCAAATGGCCAAATTTGGGCTAAACCAAAACATGTTTACTGTTGTTGTTCAATCCAACCTTACTATAGTATTTGGGCCATATTTTAGAAAATAAATATTCAATGGATATGAAACTTTGTAAGTGAATAGTATATATAATTTTATACAACTTTTATGTTCAAGTGGTTAGCAAATTCATATACTAAAAGGGCCAAAATTTGGCTAGAATTGAACATGTTTATTGTTACAGTCCAGCCTGACATTTCTGTAGTGTTTTGGCCATAAATCGCAAAATACATGGCAAAGTTTTCTCCACCTTATATGGCTGGAAAGAGAATGAAAATATCTACAAATTTTATGTTGATAGGATGAGCAGAGACGGTGGCTATCAAGGAGATATATCATGAGGACTTTCAGAGCACATAATACAACACAACTTGTCAACTTTAGTGGAATTTGCTACCCACCATTTTTTTCACCTACTCCCCTTGTTTTGTCTATAAATAGAGACATCTTATGAGCTAAAGGGCAGAGAAAGGCTGAAGAGGGAGTTTGGGAAAGTTTTGTTGCAGTTTTAAGTGTTTGTAATATTTTTCTCTCTTTATACATGTTGTATCTTTACTTTGTTTCATAAATTTTATCATGCTTCTTCATATGTAATTTTGCTTTCTTACCTTGATTGTGGAGAACTAATCTTCTAATGCTAAGGTGAAAGGGTGAAACTCTTGGTATGAAAATAATAATTTATCTAACTCTTAATCTCAATGTTTATACTTGATGTTGTATTTATCTTCTTATTTATTTTATTGTTATTTACTTTCTTAAATGATAGCTTTATTTCCCCTCTATTATTTATTTTCTTATTATTTACTTTCTTAGAGGATGGCTTTATTGCCCATCTGTTATGTATTTTCTCTCTTATTATTTTCTTGTTATTTTCCTTCTGAGAGGACGACTATGCCGCCTCTCTGTTATTTATTTTCTTGTTATTTACTTTCTTAGAGGATGGCTTTGTTGCCCCTCTATTATTTATTTTTTGCCCTTTTTTGGTTATTTACTTTTTTAGATGATGGCTTTGTTGCCCCTCTATTATTTTCCTTCTGAGAGGACGACTATGCCATCTCTCTGTTATTTATTTTCTTGTTATTTACTTTCTTAGAGAATGGCTTTATTATCCCTCTATTATTTTCTTGTTATTTTCTTTCTAAGAGGATGGCTATGCTGCATCTCTGTTATTTATTTTCTTGTTATTTAATTTCTTAGAGAATGGCTTTGTTGCTCCTCTATTATTTATTTTTTGCACTTTTTATTATTATTTACTTTTTTAGAGGATATCTTTGTTGCCCCTCTGTTACTTATTTTCTGCACTTTTATTATTTTCTTGTTATTTACTTTCTTAGAGGATAGCTTTGTTGCCCCTCTGTTATTTATTTTCTGCCCTTTCGGTATTTATTTTCTTGTTATTTTCTTTCTCAATGGCTGGTTTTACCGCCTACTTTATATTATTATTATTAACTCTATTGTTATGTTTTTTTTCTTCTTTTTACATCTTTTTATTTTAAATTTTGTAAAGTGCGAATCTTGATACATTGTAAACAATCTTTGGCATAATAAATGCTTGAATCATTCTTGATTTATTGTAGACAATATAATGATTGGCACGATGTATATTTGAATCTATTTTACAAAAGTTATTTATTATTAGTAATACAATAAAAAAAAAGCAAATACACTTCATCTGTAAACCAAAGCGCTTGTAATATAACATATCTTCCAAATGGAACCTTATTTATGTGAGGATTCCATTTGAGTAATAAAAGAGTTAAAATTTATTATTATTTGATGTACCAAGAGTATATCCCCTAACCTTAGCATGTTATTTTCTTTACTTTGAATACATTCCTATTTAATTTTAGTATTTTAGTTCTTTGCATACTCTATTCAGTATTCTTCTCACAAAACAAACATTCTAGTAACTAGGTTAGAAATATTTATTTTGGATTTGAATTAGATTTTCTCTCAATTGGCAATCCTCATGGGATCAACCTTGTATACCACTAAATCTATACTCCAATATATTCGTACGCTTGCGAGTTTTAATTAAAACAACAGAAGTTGGAAAAAGAGATTTCAGAAGAAGCCATAGATTGTGAATATGGATAATCTTAAGGCAATAAGAATATATTAGGATATGAAAAAATTGTATTAGCATAATGGTAAAAAGAGTATACAAGTTATATTTCTTTCGTTGTTCGGTTTGTCAGCAAGTAAAAATTAAATATTTTGTTTTAGGAGAGCTATTCAGGAAGCCTAAAGATCTTTGTTAGATTATAGTATGACTGATAGTAAATTTAAATGATGTGTTTATGCAATGGAAGTTATGTTTCAGGTATCTTTATATAATTTTAGTGAAAGTTTGGAGAAATCATTTATCCTTAGTTGAACTTGCCCCTATCAGTAATTATTAGGCCAACATACAAATGGAATCATTTGAGGTTTTACATGACATCGTAGGTCTCTTAATAGGTGTGTGAATTGAGTAAACTTAAGCTTTTGGAATCTAGTTTGAAATAACATACAATAGATAGAATATGACTAACCTAAGTTAAAGATGCTAGTTTGGAGAGCATGCTTCAAGCATATGTTTTCGAGTTTGGTGAGAGATCTCTTAGTAGAATTTGTCTATAATAAAATGTTATTGGATGACTGATGTGATCTGAATTAAGCATGATTTTAATACCTTTATGCTTACCTTTTGTTTGATTTAAGTAAAATATAATTAGGAATTAGTTTAATTTTGTGTTTTGTGTTGTAGGAACAAAGAAAGAAGAAAAGAAGAGAAAAATAGAAGAAAATCATGAAAAATGCTGATTTCTGACCTTTCGTCACTAATGGAAGCATATCTCACTCATTTGAGCTCCGATTGAGCTGATTCCAGCGGCTATGGAAAGAAGAAACATAGAGCTACAACTTTTGTGTTCGGCACTTTGGCAAAATCCGGCGTTTTCTAGGCGCCGCGGCGCTCACAATACAGCGCCGCGGCGGCCCGTCATGGATGTCTCGTAGCGCCGCGGCTCTGGTTATTGGCGCCGCGGCACCCTTGCCCCAGAACCACGAGCGCCGCGGCGCTGCATGGGTGTGCCGCGGCACCCCGTGGATGAAGCTTCGCAGCGCCGCGGCGCCGCCGCTCCGGAAGTCGCGATTTTAGAGTTTTTTCGCCCGATTTGAAGCCTAATTGATGGAGATTTGACCTAAAAACTTTCCTACTTCGACTAGGAGGGTTTAATCTATAAAAAGGAAGGAAAGTAAGCAGAGAAGGTATCTATTCATTCAGCAAAGAATTCATTCAAGTTCTCAACTCTTTTCTTTACTTCTTGTTTAGTTTTCTATGGCCTTGCGCGGCTAATTTTCTTTAGTTGGTTGAGGGAGATTGAAACCTCAAGGGATTTGATGTCATTGTGAGATACGGATTTGATTTCATTGCATTCAATCTTAACCGGGTATTGTTTATTCATCTGTTCTTATTTTCTTAATATTATGCATGTGATTGCTAGGAGGCCTACTAGTATATTGTATGTGTAGCTGCTGAATTAGATTTTGAACAAAGCTTTTATTACTTGATTCGTGAAGCAAATAGGATTAAGGATTTTGGATTATAAATCGTTAACCCTATGATGAATATCAACTAAATTGAATATAACCGATGTGCTTGTATTCGTTTAGCTCTATTAGTTTCTCTTGTTCTTCATGCGGTTAATAAGTTATGCTTTACCGATGTGCTAAAGGATTGCTCGTTAATTAGAGTATAATTAGTGCGATTGTCATTAATTTACTAGGCTTAAGGAGGAACTGGGATAGAATCCCAATGATAGATATTTGGTTTAAGATTGATAATTTTGTCAATGATCAATGCAATCCCTTGATGGTGAATATCGACCGAAACCAACGCTTTTCTCATTAATCACTTTCTCTCAATTATTTTTGCTATTGTTTACTTAATTTTAATTACGACTCTCAATCCCCCCTTTCTGAATCACATAAGGTAATTCCAGTCTCTGTGGGATCGACCCTTACTCCCACTACTACAGGTTAGTGTTGAGGTAAGGTTTTAATTTGGGCGTGCCTGCGACAGTGCGCACCAAATTTTGGCGCCGTTGCCGGGGACTGTGTCTATTTACCTTTTGTGATTTTTTTTCTTTTCTTTTTGTTCATAACTTTGAATATGGCAGCCAATTTTCAACAATTTGGCACTAGGCTGGGCTCTCCATTAAGATATGCTGGTGAGGTATGTAGTTCTTCCCTTGAAGAGCAACTTGCAAATTTAACTTCTCTTGTTCGTCAACGTGTAGAAAATATGCAAAGAGAGAAGTGCTATGGAAATTATTCAGCCATAGGGAATCCTTCTTTTGGGTACCCAACTTTCTATGATGAGTCATTTGAGCAGGTAAATATGGTTAATGATTTCCATGAACCACAACAAGTGAGGTATGATTCTTATTCAAACATGTACAATACTGGATGGAAGGATCATCTCAACTTCAGGTATGAGAATGCACAAAATAGTCTTGCAGAACAAAATTTTGCAAATTTTCAGCATACTCAACAGGCCTATTATCCTAGACAGAATACATCTCAGGATTTTCAGGTAAGTACTCCTTTAGAAGATATTGTTAAATCTCTTACACAAAGTACTCATCAATTTCAACAAGAGGTAAGGGCCAGCATTGAAAGCTTAACAAATCAAATTGGGCAATTAGCAACAACAGTCAGCAGGCTAGAGTCTCAAAATTCAGAAATTGAAAGTCTAGCCCCAGCATCGTTAATGCAAAAGGAAGAAAATTCTGCACTAAATGAAAAAGATGACTTGGAAGTTGACACTAGTAAGCCTACTAGGAAAGAGGTTATGGAATGTACCCTAAACGTCAAAATCGACGAGAATGTTATAGTAGGAGAGGAAGCACCAGAAGTGCAGCAAACAGGTAAGGATTTTTCTATGTTGTTATCAATTTCTAATAAGATGCCTGTACCTTCCATTTTGCAGTATTCTAACCTAGGCTTAAAGAGCCTCCTTAGC
Source organism: Gleditsia sinensis (assembly GCA_037074535.1). Taxonomy (NCBI): domain Eukaryota; kingdom Viridiplantae; phylum Streptophyta; class Magnoliopsida; order Fabales; family Fabaceae; genus Gleditsia; species Gleditsia sinensis. The sequence goes on from CM073464.1 coordinate 44,057,436, forward strand.
CATTTAAAGGACATATACAGTGGAGAACCACCCGCAGTTATAACCTCAGATAAATATGCCCTACTCAAAGATAGAGGAAAGTTACCGCATGCTTTGGTAGAATCTCAAAAGGATGAAATTAAATTAGATGCCAAAAGCTACTCAAGACATCGGTTATTTCCAGGTAAGTTGAGTTCTCATTTAATTAAATCTTTGACTAATGCTAACTTCCCTCTTCATAATGCAGCTGAACCTCAGAATTCTATACATTCAAAGGCAACCCAATTCAAAGTTGACATCAAGGATCCTCCTTGAATGACATAAGGAGCCTTGAGTCGAGCCAACGACGTTAAACAAAGGCGCTTATTGGGAGGCAACCCAACATAAAAAGAAAAAGAAAAGTGGGAATCAGAAATATTCATGGTCCAGTAATGCAACATGCGCATTCCACTCCAAACAAATTCAGGGAAGTTCTCTTAACTCATTTTTTTTTCTCTCTATCTTCCCCTAATTCTTATCTTTCTTTTACATTGAGGACAATGTAAAGTTTGAGTGTGGGGGTGGAAGTTTATTTGTCTGAATCATTGTGACCCGATTATGAGCATCAATTTTCTGTTTTTCACTATTTATGCACTTTTTTTGCGTTTAGCAAGTTGAGTGATTGTGTGGGTATTCAATTTATGTTTTGGGATGTTAGGCACAACCAACAGCCAATGATATGACTATCCAAATTTTTTTTAGCTCTTGAAAAATGTAGAAACTTCATGGTTGTATGCGATTTTATCCCTTTTGCAATTTATTACTTTTGAATTTAGAATCCTGAAATATTTTGCACAATAAATTTGGGCATTCAATTTATCTTTTACTTAGAAAAGGTTTATATAATTCAAAAATATGTAATGATCTCAACAGGATTCTAGAACTTATTTGAATGCTGCTTGAGGCGAAATCCTAGGTTAATACTATTTTTTAGGAGATGATTTAGGCATTATTGGATAGATTGAGCCTTTCTAGCCTAACCTACACAATGAAATATCCTTAGTTCCTCTATTTTGAGCTTAATGAACTTTTTCTTCTAAAAACCACAAATAAGCCGAAAGCCAAATTTTGTATGAATATCCTTATTTTTGATCCTATTCACTCACTCCATGATTATTTTTCTGAATACTTGTGTTGTAGAGCTTTATTTACAGAAAAGTGGAAAGGTGGAGCAAAGAAAAGAAGAGAATTATGCAAAGAAGAGAGAAGAAATATCCAAAGAGGATAAAAGCAAATTTTATGGCTGAAAGAAAAAAAAAATTTTTTTTTTGAGAATCGAAGAAAATGATGGATCAAATTCAATTGAAACAAGAAAATGAGTGTGGGGGAAAAATCTCCCCAAATTTATAAAAGCTCAAGAGATCATATTTAATCATGTGGTGCTGGGTGATTGAGCCTAAATTTGTATCCTTTATCCCACCTTATATCCTGGCCACATTACAAGCTAAATAAAGTCCTATTGATCCTAGAGGTAGTTTGGCCTACATTAGTGGAGAGTGGCATGAAGAATAAGCATATGGAAATCCTAAACTACTTAGAGATCTACAACCAAAATTTTGGGATATATAAACTCATTTGGGTAAAAGGAAATTTAATGGCTCAAAATACACACACACTTGGGATTCAAGAGGATAAAATAATGAATTACATTTGGGTTAATTTTGTGTATGATTATGATCTTTCGAAATTTTTCTTGAACATATTTTTATGATATGAGGCAGAAAGTTTGGTAAGCCTAACACTTACTACATATATTGATTTTTGTTTTTATCTTTAGGGATTATTTTGCTTGAGGACAAGCAAAAGGTTGAGTGAGGGGGTATTTGATGTGATCTGAATTAAGCATGATTTTAATACCTTTATGCTTACCTTTTGTTTGATTTAAGTAAAATATAATTAGGAATTAGCTTAATTTTGTGTTTTGTGTTGTAGGAACAAAGAAAGAAGAAAAGAAGAGAAAAATAGAAGAAAATCATGAAAAATGCTGATTTCTGACCTTTCGTCACTAATGGAAGCATATCTCACTCATTTGAGCTCCGATTGAGTTGATTCCAGCGGCTATGGAAAGAAGAAACATAGAGCTACAACTTTCGTGTTCGGCACTTTGGCAAAATCCGGCGTTTTCTAGGCTCCGCGGCGCTCACAATACAGCGCCGCGGCGGCCCGTCATGGATGTCTCGTAGCGCCGCGGCTCTGGTTATTGGCGTCGCGGCGCCCTTGCCCCAGAACCACGAGCGCCGCGGCGCTGCATGGGTGTGCCGCGGCACCCCGTGGATGAAGCTTCGCAGCGCCGCGGCGCCGCCGCTCCGGAAGTCGCGATTTTAGAGTTTTTTCGCCCGATTTGAAGCCTAATTGATGGAGATTTGACCTAAAAACTTTCCTACTTCGACTAGGAGGGTTTAATCTATAAAATGGAAGGAAAGTAAGCAGAGAAGGTATCTATTCATTCAGCAAAGAATTCATTCAAGTTCTCAACTCTTTTCTTTACTTCTTGTTTAGTTTTCTATGGCCCTGCGCGGCTAATTTTCTTTAGTTGGTTGAGGGAGATTGAAACCTCAAGGGATTTGATGTCATTGTGAGATACGGATTTGATTTCATTGCATTCAATATTAACTGGGTATTGTTTATTCATCTGTTCTTATTTTCTTAATATTATGCATGTGATTGCTAGGAGGCCTACTAGTATATTGTATGTGTAGCTGCTGAATTAGGTTTTGAACAAAGCTTTTATTACTTGATTCGTGAAGCAAATAGGATTAAGGATTTTGGATTATAAATCGTTAACCCTATGATGAATATCAACTAAATTGAATATAACCGATGTGCTTGTATTCGTTTAGCTCTATTAGTTTCTCTTGTTCTTCATGCGGTTAATAAGTTATGCTTTACCGATGTGCTAAAGGATTGCTCGTTAATTAGAGTATAATTAGTGCGATTGTCATTAATTTACTAGGCTTAAGGAGGAACTGGGATAGAATCCCAATGATAGATATTTGGTTTAAGATTGATAATTTTGTCAATGATCAATGCAATCCCTTGATGGTGAATATCGACCGAAACCAACGCTTTTCTCATTAATCACTTTCTCTCAATTATTTTTGCTATTGTTTACTTAATTTTAATTACGACTCTCAATCCCCCCTTTCTGAATCACATAAGGTAATTCCAGTCTCTGTGGGATCGACCCTTACTCCCACTACTACAGGTTAGTGTTGAGGTAAGGTTTTAATTTGGGCGTGCCTGCGACAGTGCGCACCAATGACTTAAAGTCTTATGTAAGAGGTGTTACAAACTTCCTGTTAGATGACTCAATGGAGTCAGACTTATGGTAATATGTCGTTGATGAAGTGAAATTGATTAGAAAAAGAATACAAGGAACTCGATACAGGCCAAAAGTCTATAATGATCATGAATATTGAGTACTAGAAATTATCAGTTAGTGATTAAATTTTCTTAAATGACTCACCCATGAAAGAGGTAATGAGGTTTGAAAAGAAGAAAAAAGTTAAGATTTAGTATATGGGCTCTTTTGAAATCTTGGACAAAGTATGCATAGTATATATCGCCTAACTTTGCCATCAAGATTAAGTGATGTTGGTACAATCTTTCTTACATCAATGCTAAAGAAGTACCTATTAGATTTTTCTCATGCTATCTAATTCTAAGAAATTCAGTTGGATAAGAATTTGGCTTAATTATGAGTAAAAATCGATGTCTATTGTTGACCGACAAGTGAAAAACTTATGGTTGAAGGAAATCCCTATAGTTAAGTTAATATGACAAAATTACACAAGTGAAGAGATTTTCTAAAAAATAAAAATGATATACAGAAAAGATATCTCCAATTATTTGAATAATAAAGTTGGTAACTCCGAATTATGTCTTGATTTCATTCCCTACATGTGGTAGGATGGGTTGAAATTCGAAGATCGAATTTTTTAAGGGGGAAATAATGTAATATCCCATAATTTTTATTTTTAAATAATATTTTACTATAAACAAGTATTATTTTTTTTAAAAAGAATTATGCATGTTTCGCTAAAAAAAAATATAATTTTAATTAAAATAATTATTATTTTGTTTAAAATAATTATATTGGCCTATAATAAATTTTTGTTTTAATTTTAGAAATATTTTTTCTTTTATTATGCATAAAGATATTTATTTTGTGATTTGTTTTATTAAAATTTTATTAAGAAAAGTCATGATGTAAGGATGCAACTAAACTTTTGCAATAATATAAATTTTTAAAAATTTTTGGGATGCTTTAGGATGAAAAACGATATTTATATATGTTTTGCTAAAAGAAAATATATTTTTAATTAAAATAATTATTTTTTTGCTTAAAATAATTATATTGGCCTCTAATAAATTTTTGTTTTATTTTTATAAAAAATTTTCTTTTATTATGTATAAAGATATTTATTTTGTAATTTGTTTTTTTAGAATTTTTATTAAGAAAAGTTATGATTTAAGAGTTCAACTAAAGTTTTATAAGAATGTAAATTTTTAGAAATTTTTGAAATATTTTAAGATGAAAAATAGTATTTATATGTATATAATAAAAATAAAAATAATAAATTTTAAATATTTAATTGTTAAATATTAATAAAAAAGAAAGAAAGAAATGGGGAGGGGGTGATGGAAGGTTCAGAAAATCTCGATTTTCGTAACCGATAAATAGTATGAATAGTGTGAATAATAACTTTCATTTTCTCTCAAGATCTGAAGTACTTATTGGCTTTTGATCTCAAAACTGAGAGTACCACTGGATTCAGGACGGAGAATACTACGATTTTAACTGAACAATTTTTTAAATCAACTGTAGAATCGTCGCAGATCGGAAGTAGAAAATATCAGAAAAAGGTAAACTCTGAAACTTTTACTTAAACATCTCAAATTGAAAATCTGACACGGTAGATGGATTTAGGAGCTAAATAAGCCTTACGATATGAATTTTTTCGGCCATCTGACAATTTTTTGTGCGACGATAAATAGTGATTTCTAGCGATGAATAGTGATTTTTAATGGTAAATAGTACTTAACAATTGACCAAGCTCCTGGAGGTCAAATTGTGCAATTTTAGAGTCATTTCCTAGGTTTTTGGACCCTCCAAACACGTTTTTAAAGTCCATTTAGTCAAATGTGAATTGGAAAAGAGTATTTTGGGGCTGTCCAATCTGGAGTCCTTACCTTGTGAGTAGATAATATTTGCTATAACATGTTTTTATTGCCCTTATGAATATTTGAGATTGATAAGTTTACGTTTATTTAAAGTTTTTTTCCATTTTATGGCCTTTAAGTATATGGGACAAGCATAAATATTTTTGTACACTCCATTGTCTTTTGATTGGCATGAACTGGAAATGGAAATGTGCTTTGAACATGTTATGATATTGGATTTATATTGTGAATTGAGAAACTGTATTGGAATCTCTATTTTGTAGCTAACTTTCGTTAAAGCATTCTGTATGTTTACGAGCAAGAATGTAAGAATTTCACTATTTGCTTGACTTTTATGCTATGATGAATGATGATGGTTTAGAGTTATGTTATGTATGTATTCTCAGGAATTAGGGGTGCACAAAGTGTGCCAAGTAAGCCCCATTTTCCTGACGATGAACATGGTCTGTATATGGTATATGTATGAGAGAATTTGTCTGTATCAGTTTTCATAATGAAGAATTGTATTATATATGTTATAAAAAAATCTATTAATAAATTATGTGTTTCACGTACCCTTAAATTTGGGACGTGACATTTTGGTATCAGAGCAAAAATGTCCCGACCCCAATTTAAGGGCACGTGAAACACATAATTTACTAATAGATTTTTTTTCATAACATGTAGAATACAATCCTTCATTATGGAAACTAATACATATATGTTCTCTCATGTATACACAATAAATAGACCAAATTTATAACATCAAAGTATATTAGAAACAAGAATTTTGCCTATAGCGTTCAGAGCATACTCTATATTACTAGTACAATATAACCAAAATCTATGAGCCCTAGAAACAAAGTAGGCTCACCCAGAGAATATGTTGTCTAGTTGATCACCTATATGAAATATCAGACACTTTATCTTTATCTGAAAAAATGTGAAAATATCATGTAGTGAGTTTAACAATTCAGTGAGTAGATCACCAACTCAGTGGGTAGATAACATATGCTATAACATAATGAGACAAGTTAAGGCAAGATTTTTTTATCATAATCATATAAGCCAATGTATAGATAATCCCTTTTTCTTCCCCGAGAACATGTAACATTTTCAATGATAAAAATCAAGAAATAAGGGACATCTAATAAAAATGGAATATGCTTATTTGAAAACAAAGAGATGATATGGAAACCTCAATTTAGTTAAAATCTCGTAAAAATAATATACAGCTCAATCCTTAAAACAATTCAATCAATTCCACTGAACTCAGTCACTGACAACTTATGCATACATTATCATTTGTGTCACATTAAGGACCCTTAACATTTTGGTCTATTTACCCAATGCAGTCCTATACCTACAAAGGGTTATGTATCTCCTATTATTGGTCAATCGTAGGGGAAATGGGGTTTACTTGGCACACTTTGTGCACCCCTAATTCCTGAGAATGCAATGACATAACTGTAAACCATCATCATTCATCATAGCATAAAAGTCAGGCAATCAGTAGAATTCTTACATTCTTGCTCGTAAACATAAAGAATGCTTTAAGGAAAGTTAACTACAAAATAAAGGTTCCAATAGAGTTTTTCAATTCACAATATAAATCCAATATGATAACATATTCAAAGCACATTTCCTTTTCCAGTTCATGCCAATCAAAAGATAATGGAATGTACAAAAATATTTATGCTTGTCCCATATACTTAAAGCCCCTAAAATGGTGAAAACTTTAAATAAACGTAAACTTATCAATCTCAAATATTCATAAGGGCAATATAAACATGTCATAGCAAATATTATCTATTCACAGGGTAAGAGATACAGATTGAACAGCTCCAAAATATTGTTTTCCAATTCACATTTGACTAAATGGACCTAAAAAACGTGTCTAGAAGGTTCAAAAACCTAGGAAATGACTACAGGAGCTTGGTCATTGTTTACAGCTAGAAAATACTATTCATGCCGGCTGAAATCACTATTCACCACCGGAAAATACTATTAACCATCGGAAATAACTACACGATGAACAAAAAGTTGTCAGATGGCCAAAAAAAATTCATATCCTAAGGTTTATCTAGTTTTTGAACCCATCTATGATGTCGGATTTCTAATTTGAGGTCTTTAAGTAGAAGTTTCAGAATTTATATTTTTTTAAAATTTTCTACTTCTGATCTTCGTCAATTCTGCGGTTGATTTGAAAAATTGTTCAGTCAAAATCATAGTATTTTGCATCCTGAATCCAATTGTACCCTCAGTTTTGAGATCAGAAGCCAATAAACACTCTAGATGTAGAGAGAAAAATGAAAGTTACTATTCATCAGAATTGAGATTTTGCATTCCTCTTCAGCTTCCGTCTCCTCCTTCCTCTTTTTCTTTCTTTTTATCATTATTATTATTTAGTAATTAAATATTTAAAATTTATTATTTTTATTTTCATTATATAAATATATATACTATTTTTCATCCTAAAATATCCTAAAAATTTCTAAAAATTTACATTCTTATAAAACTTTAGTTGAACTCTTAAATCATGACTTTTCTTGATAAAAATTCTAATAAAAAAAATCACAAAATAAATATCTTTATACATAATAAAAGAAAGAATATTTCTAAAAATAAAACAAATATTTATTAAAGGCCAATATAATTATTTTAATTAAAAATATATTTTCTTTTAACAAAACATAATCGTTTAAAAATAAAAATATATTTTTTATTGTAAAATATTATTATTTAAAAATTATGGCATATTACATTTTTCTACCTCTTAAGAAATTCAGTCTCCGAATTTCAATACATCCTACCACATGTAAGGAATAAAATTAAGGCATAATTCAGAGTTACCAACATTGTTACTCAAATAATTGAGGATATATTTTTTGTATATCATTTTTACTTTTTAGAAAATCTCTTCACTTGTCGTTCAATAATAAATATCATTTTTTTTCTTCATAATTAAGTCAAATTTCTGTCCAATTGTATTTCTTAGAATTAGATAGCATGAGAAGAAACTGATAGGTACTTCCTTAACATTGATAGAAGAAAGTTGTACCAACATCACTTAATCCTGATGGCAAAGTTAGGCGATATATACTATGGATACTTTGTCAAAGATTTCAAAAGAGCCTATATACTAAATCTTAACTTTTTGCTTCTTTTCAAACCTCATTACCTCATTCATGGGTGAGTCCTTTTATATGTTTTAGTTTGAGTAGCTTATTGTAACCTTGGAAGCTTTGGAAAAGAAGTGATTGTGCTAGAATTGAGGTAGCTAACTTTTCCTTAAAACACTCTTTACGTTTATAAATTTGAATTTATCAATTTCACTGGTTGCCTGACTTCTATGCTATGATGAATGATGGTCTAAGGATATGTTATGTATGCATTCTCGAGAATTAAGGGGTGAACAAAGTGTACCAAGTAAGCCCCATTTTCCACACGTCTAATAATAGGAGATGCATAACCCCTTTGCAAGTATGGGGCTGCATTGGGTACGTAGACCAAAATGTTATAGTTGCTTATGTTTCAGTGAAATAAATTGAGATGTTTTAAGAAATGGAATGTGTAACACCTAAATTCTAGCGTCATTTTCTTATATCTAAATTGTAGAATGTTCCTTATTATTTATAATTTTTTTTTTTTACATTGTCTAACTAGCCCATTATTTTACCTATTCATTTATATCATTTGTAATCCTTCTTGCATAAGCATAAATGTGCTTCAGGCTATCCTAAGCACTTTCAAAATTCAATTCCATCTAGGCAAGTACTTAAGCATGCTATGTAATACTTACAACATAAAGGATCTCATGCCATGAAGGAAAGGAGTACAGTCCATAGTTTACATTACATCACATTATACATTGTCAAATAAGAACTTGGCACTTAATTAAGCTGTCCCACATAAATATTACACAACCAAAGCAATTACAACCGTGAACATATGAGTCAACCCTGAGACCCCTGTTGCTCACTTCTGGCTGGAGTACCTGGAATGTGATTATGTGGATATAAAAAAGTGAGATGATAATCTCAATAGCTAGCAAAGTTTTTAGAAAAATAGTGCACATTCCATTCCTTAAAACATCTCAAATTATTTCACTGAAACATAAGCACTGACCATACATTCATCATACAGCATTATCATACGGCATCTTGGTCACATGGACCCATAACATCATGGTCTACTTACCCAGTGCAGTAAATACGGCCATACCTGCAAAGGGCTATGCATCTCCTATTATTGGCCAATCGTGAGGGAAATGGGGCTTACTTGGCACCCTTTTGTGCACCCCCTTAATTCCCGAGTATGCATACATAACATAATTTTAGACCAACATTCATCATAGCATCAAAGTCAGGCAATCAGTGAAAATTCATAATTTCAAATTCATAAGCATAAAGAGTGTTTTAAGGAAAGGCTAGCTACCTCAATTCCAGCACAATCAATTCCTTTCCAAGGCTGCCAAGGTTACTACCAGCAACTCAAACTAAAACATACAAGAATTCTTGGTTAATGCATGCACATTAGGTCCTAAAGCCATAAATACCTAGTTTAAGAGCTTCTGCTCCTCCAAATAAAACTATGATTTTGCTTAGATTTGGGGTTATTATTAAATATGACAAAAGTCCTCTAAAAATTCTACAATTTTGTATGGAGGAACCTTTATATGTCTATTTTATTTCTACATTCTCTCAACCCTTAAATATTCCATTCAACCCCAAAAACTACCTCCATACCCAGGACAGTACAATTTAGTTTCAGTTTCATTTCTATTCGGTTTTACATCCATTTGGATTAGTAAAACTACTTCAAAATTCATGATATTTTATATGAAGCATTATAGACATGTTATATAATCACCATAAAAATTTCAAATAAAAACGAATTCTTTTGACCCCTGAAATATCCCACGTTTTAAGACTGTCCCCGGTTATTGCCTGTTCTGCCTCATTTTCAGACTACCAAATTTATACATTTTATTATGTACTTTAAACTGCCCAGAATTTTCTACCATTTGGTATAATGATTAATTGGTATTCCTTTAACATGTCCTAAAATTATTATACAAAAATTCAACATCTAACCCCTTCAATATTTTGTCTTTCCATCAACAGTCTAAGCTGTCCAGCAAATTATCCTCAACACTATATTAGTTGTAAACGACCTAGTTGTAGGTTTTCAAAAATTATGAAACTTTCCAGAATTGATTATTCATGTTTTAAGACTATTCTCACAAAAAATAAGATAATTTAAAGGTCATTTACCCAATTTAATAAGCCACTATTTTCGGGTACAAAAAGATTTCTATTTTCTCAACCTAACTCTTCTATGCTCTATAACCTTTGCTCACTAATCAGACCATAACTCACTCATATGGACTCCAAAATTTGTGATTCCAGTGGCTATGTGACCGTGAGACATTTATCTACAACTTTCATGTTAACCACGACTTCCTATTCCTTATGTATTAGTCCCAGAAATTTGAAAACCGAAGCTATTCTTCACCAGCCTGGACTCTAAACCCGATTCTGACCTCTCATCACTTCGTGGCCCATATCTCCCTCATTTTACGTCCGATTTAGGTGATTCCAAATCCTATGGAAAGCTAAGAAATAGGGCTACAACTTCTATGTTTAACACATTTTCATATTCTCGACAGAGAGTCCTAAATGCAGGCCCGAAAATTGACCTAATAAACTCAAAATCGGATTTTTAGAAGAAGGCAGACTTACCTTATGTAGACCTACTCCTATGGCTCTCAAATTGCAGCTTCCCTCTCTCTCAACCTTCTTCTCCTTGCTGGCTACTCTCTCCCCCTTCCTTCCTCTTCCTCTTCAGTTTTTGTTTTGGAGCTCTTCTCTCTCTTTTCTCCTGCTGGCGTGAAAGCAATATGGAGTCTGGTTGCTGGGCGCTGGAATCCTCTGGATTCAGCAAGGGAGGGAAAGGTTTTCTGCTACTCTCCAAGTGAGTGTGTGCATGGGTAGCTCTAGTGTATTGTGGTCAGTGAGAGAGTGGGTGTATGACAGATCAAGAGAAGTGTTTTTCTGGTTGTATGAGTGTGAGTGTGAGCTGTAGTTTTCTTGGGCAGAGATGGAGCGTGAGTTTGCACATGTGGAGGCATGGGTTTCTGCTGGGTTTATGGAGCACATATGGGTGTGGAGATGTTGTCAAGTGGGATGGTTTCTACTTGCTGAATTTGGCGCTGAACATGCTGGATGTGGGGCATGTTCCAGCTGGATGTTTCTCCTGGTTGCATGTGGGATCATGGGTGGCGTGAAATGCTGTCTTGTAGGCCATGTTTCTGCTGGTCTCTTAGAGCAGATGAGTGGTTATTCTTCTGCTGTGTAGGGCAGGTTTCTGCTGGCTGGGTGGAGCAAGAGTGGGTGTGTTTTTACTGCTTGGTTTAGGAGAAAACATGGGATGTTTTTATGCTGAATGTGAAGCAAGGTTAATTGCATGTTTCAGCTTATATTCCCTGCATGCATGTGTATATTTAACTCACCAAGGCTGTTGGCTTTTTGTTTCACCTTTACGTACATGCATGGGTGGCTATTATGCATGGTGTAAATGGGATAAATGCATATATATATATACCTACGTAAATCTCCTCCTTTTGCATGTGCAAATATATATATAATAATGTGTATGGTGGAGGTGAGAATAAATATGTATATATATATTTATATAGTATCACATAATGCTTTTTCCTTCCTTATTATTTTCCTAATCCTAAATTAGTAGCATCTTAAGGAATATATTTGTATCATGTTCCTCTAATTTATGATCCAAAAATATTTTATTTATATTATTTCTAACCATGAAATGATTCTACATTTTATAAAGATTTTTACTATCATCAACTATACATTTTAATCCTTGTTCATGTATATCTTAATTGATCACTAATCCTAGACTAGTAATATCTAATAAAAAAAATGTATTTGTGTCCTCTCTCCATCCATTATAATCCTATGAATTTTTTTTTATTTACATTAACTATGTTACCTATTTTATGCTTGCCTTAAAATCATATAACTAAGTATCTTAATCACTTGTCATATGTATTTTCTACTCATCCTTAAATTTATCTAACTTTATTAAGAGCTTAGGATGTTACATTTCTTTCCCCCTTAAAAAAAAATTTTGTCCACAAAATTTAACATACCTTATTCAAATAGATGTGGATAGGTCTTCTTCATCTCTTCTTCAGTCTCCCAAGTTGCTTCCTCCGAGGATAGTCCCTTCCAGACCACTTTAACCAGAGGGATGTTCTTATTCCTCAGTTGTTTAGTCTTAACATCAATGATCCGATCTGGCCTTACAATGTATGATAGATTGTCTTGTAAATGCATTGATTCGTGCTCTATGACATGTGAAGGGTCTGGGTTATACTTTTTGAGCTGGGAAACATGAAATACATCATGAATCTGAGAAAGGTTTGGAGGAAGTGCCAGTTTATAAGCTACTGATCCGATCCGATCAAGAATTTGGAAAGGACCGATGTATTTGGGACTGAGCTTTTTGGTTTTCAAAGACCTCCCCACCCCCGTGAATGGAGTTACCTTAACAAAAACATGGTCGCCTGTTTCAAATTCTAGGGGCCTTCTTCTTTTATCTGCATAGCTCTTTTGTCTACTCTGGGCCGTTAGCAGTTTCTCTCTGATAAGTTCAATGTGCCTTGTGGTTTGGTCAACCAAATCAGGGCCCAATAGACTCCTCTCCCCTAGCTCTACCCAACACAGAGGTGACCTACACTTTCTTCCATACAAAGCTTCAAAGGGAGCCATCTGGATACTGGAATGGTAACTATTATTATAGGCAAATTCAGCTAAAGGTAGATACACATCCCAGTTTCCTTTCATTTCTAGCACACAAGCCCTAAGCATACCTTCTAGAGTCTGAATTGTTCTCTCTGTCTGCCCGTCAGTTTGTGGATGATAGGCTGTGCTAAACCTAAGTTTAGTACCTAGGGCATCTTGCAAGGATCTCCAAAATCTAGAAGTAAACCTGGGATCTCGATCAGAAACGATACTGGTAGGTATCCCATGGAGTCTCACAATTTCATGAACATACACCTGTGCCAACTTGTCCAGAGAATAGGTAGACTTAATGGCTAAGAAGTGGGCAGACTTGGTTAGTCTATCCACGTTTACCCAAATTGCATCATAGCCCGATGATGTCCTAGGCAAACCCATGACAAAATCCATAGAGATGCTATCCCATTTCCACTCAGGAATATCTAAGGGTTGAAGTAACCCACCAGGCTTTTGGTGTTCTACCTTGACTCTTTGACACACTAAGCACTTAGACACATAACGAGTTATGTCCATTTTCATCCCACGCCACCAGAAACTCCTCTTTAAGTCTTGATACATCTTAGTGGCTCCAGGATGTAGGGTATACCTACTCTTATGAGCTTCAGCTAGGATATTATCTCTCAATTCCTTCACCTCAGGTACACACAACCGCTCTCCTAACTTGATAACCCCATCCTCAGCAATGTGAAATTCTGTGGACTTGCCCAGGGATATCTGTTCTCTAATGTCCTTCAAGTATTGATCAGAAACTTGAGCATCTTTAATTCTATCCCTAAGATCATTATGAATCCTCAATTCACTCATAAGGAGGCTACTAGGCTGTGGAGAAATGGAGAGATTCAAATCTCTCATGCCCTCAATTAGTTCCTGCTCCTTAAGCATCAATGATGCCATATGGAGGGATTTCCTACTCAGAGCATCAGCAACCACGTTTGCCTTGCCCGGATGGTAATTAAGGGTGAAGTCATAATCTTTTAGGAATTCCATCCACCTTCTCTGCCTCATATTTAACTCCTTCTGATCAAAAAGGTACTTAAGACTCTTGTGATCACTAAAAACTTCAAACTTGACACCATACAAATGATGTCTCCAAATCTTAAGGGCAAACACTACAGCTGCTAGTTCAAGATCATGTGTGGGGTAGTTCTCCTCATGAGGTCTGAGCTGTCGAGAAGCATAAGCTATTACTCTACCCTGCTGCATTAAAACACAACCTAAATCTTTCTTAGATGCATCACTATATATTGTAAGGAGTTCACTAGGGTTAGGTATCACTAGCACTGGGGCAGAGGTTAGCCTAGCTTTCAATTCTTGGAAACTACTCTCACATCGACCATCCCATACAAAAGGTTGATCTTTCCTAGTTAACCTAGTAAGGGGCATGGCTATCTGAGAGAATCCCTTGATAAATCTCCTATAGTATCCTGCTAAGCCTAGGAAGCTCCGTATTTCAGTGACTGTCTTTGGTCTTTCCCAGTTGACCACTGCTTCCACTTTACTAGGGTCCACTGCTATCCCCTCCTTGGAGACAACATGCCCTAAAAATCTCACCTCTGTCAGCCAAAATTCACACTTGCTAAGCTTGGCATACAATTTCCTATCCTTCAGGGTTTGCAACACTATTCGAAGGTGATTCTCATGTTCTTCAGGGCTCTTAGAGTAAATTAAGATGTCATCTATGAAAACCACAACAAACTTATCTAGATATGGCCTAAAAACCCTGTTCATATAATCCATGAAAATGGCTGGGGCATTGGTTAACCCAAAAGGCATGACTAGGAACTCATAATGTCCGTAACGGGTTCGGAAAGCTGTCTTTGGGACATCTTCGACCTTAATTCTCAACTGATGGTAACCTGACCTTAGATCTATCTTAGAGAAGACTGATGCTTCAGCTAATTGATCTAGGAGGTCATCTATCCTAGGCAGTGGATATTTATTCTTGATGGTCACTTTGTTTAACTGCCTATAATCTATACACAACCTAAGGCTTCCATCTTTCTTTTTGACAAACAAGACTGGTGCACCCCAAGGGGATACACTAGGTCTGATGAACCCTTTCTCTAAAAGTTCCTCTATCTGTTTCTTAAGCTCTGCTAGCTCTACAGGAGCCATCCTATAAGGAGCCTTAGATATGGGACCTGCACCAGGCATCAAGTCAATGGAGAACTCAACTTCTCTATCAGGAGGGAGACTGCTAAACTCCTTAGGGAATACTTCTGGGTAATCCCTAACAACAGGTATGTTTTCTATACCACCTTCTACTTCTGCTTGCAAAGAAAAGAAGACTAGGAACCCTTGACAACCCTTCTTAAGGTATCTCTCAGCCTGGGTGGTGGATAGGTAAGAAGTTTCAGTGGAGTGTTTAGATGTAGAACCACAAACAGGTAAGGAAATAGATTTTCTAGAACAATCAAGAATTGCATTATTAGCCGACAACCAATCCATTCCAAGAATAACATCAATATCAATCAAAGATAGGCATACAAGATCCAAAGTGGTATATCTATGATCAAATTGTACAACACAATTGATACAAGCATCAGAAGTTATGACACGAATCCCAGTAGGTGTGGAAATAGAAAGACTATATGGCAAGGTATCCACAGTCAAACCCAGACTCTTAGCACAATCATATGATATAAAAGAATGTGTAGCACCAGAATCAAACAATGCATCTACAAGTAAGTTTTGGATCATTAACGTACCTCTGATCAAGTTTGGAGACTGGCTAGCCTCCTGCTGGGAAAGAGCAAACACCCGTCCCTGATTTTGTGGTCTGCCATCAGGAACTAATCCTCTCTTTGCTCGACAATCCCTGGAGTAGTGGCCGGGTTTTCCACAATTGAAGCAGACATTTTGACCAGCTAAACAGGGTCTATCTCCATGGTTCTTCCCACATTTATTACAAGCAGGCTGGCTGGAGGTTTGGCCACTACGGGTCGGCATTCTCCTACCCTGAGAATTGTTCCCCTTAAACTTTTTGTTCCAGGGTTTCCCTCTTCCTCTAGAGGGCTCACTGTCTCTCAATCTTTTCTCAGCCCTGACACTCATCAGAGCCTCTTCTGCTATTCTACATTTACTTGCTAGCTTAGCAAAATTTCGTATCTCCAGGGTAGCCACTCTTTCTCTGATCTCAGGTTTTAATCCTCGCTCAAAATTTGCCGCCTTCCATGCATCATCATGGGTATGCTTCAAGTAAGTGGAAAATTTAGAGAGCTCTTCATACTTAGCCTCATATTGAGGTACAGTCATGTTTCCTTGCTTTAATTGTATGAATTCAGCCTCTTTTTGATTCTTCACATTATCTGGGAAATATTTATCATAAAATGTTTCTTTAAAATTATCCCAGGTAATGGAAGTATCATTAGTCTGCCAAAGTCTCTGCATACTTTTCCACCAATGCTCTGCCTCACCTTCTAACATGTAAGTGGCTAAGGAAACTTTCTGCTCTGTGTTGCATTCTAAAACTCCAAAAATTTTCTCCAGTTGCATGATCCATCGTTCTGCAATCACTGGATCATACTCTCCCAGAAATTGAGGAGGGTTGGCCTTCCTAAATTGGGCTAAGAGTTTATTCATTTGGTTTGGCCTATTTTCCTCTCCAGCACAATCAGGATTGTTTCCTTGCGACACTTGTCTAAGGGCCTCTTGAACTTGTTGAAGAATTTGTGCTGTGGCGGCCTGGGCTGCAGCTTGCCCATCAAGCCTGGCAGCTAAGGTTTCCATATTCTCAGATATTTCTTTTAAGGTCTCAGTCTGGGTTCTTTTATATGCCATTTCCCTGTGTGCACATTTATATACAAACATTTTTCATATAATTAGTCACACGTCCATAAACTATGTCTACTTGATTTAACAACCCCTAAAACAAAGCCAATTTCACCATAATTCAACTCTAATTCAATTTAAAATATCCTAGAATAATTCCAAACACATAAATAATTCCCTGAACTATTGCTCTGATACCAACAAATGTAACACCTAAATTCTAGCGTCATTTTCTTATATCTAAATTGTAGAATGTTCCTTATTATTTATAATTTTTTTTTTTTACATTGTCTAACTAGCCCATTATTTTACCTATTCATTTATATCATTTGTAATCCTTCTTGCATAAGCATAAATGTGCTTCAGGCTATCCTAAGCACTTTCAAAATTCAATTCCATCTAGGCAAGTACTTAAGCATGCTATGTAATACTTACAACATAAAGGATCTCATGCCATGAAGGAAAGGAGTACAGTCCATAGTTTACATTACATCACATTATACATTGTCAAATAAGAACTTGGCACTTAATTAAGCTGTCCCACATAAATATTACACAACCAAAGCAATTACAACCGTGAACATATGAGTCAACCCTGAGACCCCTGTTGCTCACTTCTGGCTGGAGTACCTGGAATGTGATTATGTGGATATAAAAAAGTGAGATGATAATCTCAATAGCTAGCAAAGTTTTTAGAAAAATAGTGCACATTCCATTCCTTAAAACATCTCAAATTATTTCACTGAAACATAAGCACTGACCATACATTCATCATACAGCATTATCATACGGCATCTTGGTCACATGGACCCATAACATCATGGTCTACTTACCCAGTGCAGTAAATACGGCCATACCTGCAAAGGGCTATGCATCTCCTATTATTGGCCAATCGTGAGGGAAATGGGGCTTACTTGGCACCCTTTTGTGCACCCCCTTAATTCCCGAGTATGCATACATAACATAATTTTAGACCAACATTCATCATAGCATCAAAGTCAGGCAATCAGTGAAAATTCATAATTTCAAATTCATAAGCATAAAGAGTGTTTTAAGGAAAGGCTAGCTACCTCAATTCCAGCACAATCAATTCCTTTCCAAGGCTGCCAAGGTTACTACCAGCAACTCAAACTAAAACATACAAGAATTCTTGGTTAATGCATGCACATTAGGTCCTAAAGCCATAAATACCTAGTTTAAGAGCTTCTGCTCCTCCAAATAAAACTATGATTTTGCTTAGATTTGGGGTTATTATTAAATATGACAAAAGTCCTCTAAAAATTCTACAATTTTGTATGGAGGAACCTTTATATGTCTATTTTATTTCTACATTCTCTCAACCCTTAAATATTCCATTCAACCCCAAAAACTACCTCCATACCCAGGACAGTACAATTTAGTTTCAGTTTCATTTCTATTCGGTTTTACATCCATTTGGATTAGTAAAACTACTTCAAAATTCATGATATTTTATATGAAGCATTATAGACATGTTATATAATCACCATAAAAATTTCAAATAAAAACGAATTCTTTTGACCCCTGAAATATCCCACGTTTTAAGACTGTCCCCGGTTATTGCCTGTTCTGCCTCATTTTCAGACTACCAAATTTATACATTTTATTATGTACTTTAAACTGCCCAGAATTTTCTACCATTTGGTATAATGATTAATTGGTATTCCTTTAACATGTCCTAAAATTATTATACAAAAATTCAACATCTAACCCCTTCAATATTTTGTCTTTCCATCAACAGTCTAAGCTGTCCAGCAAATTATCCTCAACACTATATTAGTTGTAAACGACCTAGTTGTAGGTTTTCAAAAATTATGAAACTTTCCAGAATTGATTATTCATGTTTTAAGACTATTCTCACAAAAAATAAGATAATTTAAAGGTCATTTACCCAATTTAATAAGCCACTATTTTCGGGTACAAAAAGATTTCTATTTTCTCAACCTAACTCTTCTATGCTCTATAACCTTTGCTCACTAATCAGACCATAACTCACTCATATGGACTCCAAAATTTGTGATTCCAGTGGCTATGTGACCGTGAGACATTTATCTACAACTTTCATGTTAACCACGACTTCCTATTCCTTATGTATTAGTCCCAGAAATTTGAAAACCGAAGCTATTCTTCACCAGCCTGGACTCTAAACCCGATTCTGACCTCTCATCACTTCGTGGCCCATATCTCCCTCATTTTACGTCCGATTTAGGTGATTCCAAATCCTATGGAAAGCTAAGAAATAGGGCTACAACTTCTATGTTTAACACATTTTCATATTCTCGACAGAGAGTCCTAAATGCAGGCCCGAAAATTGACCTAATAAACTCAAAATCGGATTTTTAGAAGAAGGCAGACTTACCTTATGTAGACCTACTCCTATGGCTCTCAAATTGCAGCTTCCCTCTCTCTCAACCTTCTTCTCCTTGCTGGCTACTCTCTCCCCCTTCCTTCCTCTTCCTCTTCAGTTTTTGTTTTGGAGCTCTTCTCTCTCTTTTCTCCTGCTGGCGTGAAAGCAATATGGAGTCTGGTTGCTGGGCGCTGGAATCCTCTGGATTCAGCAAGGGAGGGAAAGGTTTTCTGCTACTCTCCAAGTGAGTGTGTGCATGGGTAGCTCTAGTGTATTGTGGTCAGTGAGAGAGTGGGTGTATGACAGATCAAGAGAAGTGTTTTTCTGGTTGTATGAGTGTGAGTGTGAGCTGTAGTTTTCTTGGGCAGAGATGGAGCGTGAGTTTGCACATGTGGAGGCATGGGTTTCTGCTGGGTTTATGGAGCACATATGGGTGTGGAGATGTTGTCAAGTGGGATGGTTTCTACTTGCTGAATTTGGCGCTGAACATGCTGGATGTGGGGCATGTTCCAGCTGGATGTTTCTCCTGGTTGCATGTGGGATCATGGGTGGCGTGAAATGCTGTCTTGTAGGCCATGTTTCTGCTGGTCTCTTAGAGCAGATGAGTGGTTATTCTTCTGCTGTGTAGGGCAGGTTTCTGCTGGCTGGGTGGAGCAAGAGTGGGTGTGTTTTTACTGCTTGGTTTAGGAGAAAACATGGGATGTTTTTATGCTGAATGTGAAGCAAGGTTAATTGCATGTTTCAGCTTATATTCCCTGCATGCATGTGTATATTTAACTCACCAAGGCTGTTGGCTTTTTGTTTCACCTTTACGTACATGCATGGGTGGCTATTATGCATGGTGTAAATGGGATAAATGCATATATATATATATACCTACGTAAATCTCCTCCTTTTGCATGTGCAAATATATATATAATAATGTGTATGGTGGAGGTGAGAATAAATATGTATATATATATTTATATAGTATCACATAATGCTTTTTCCTTCCTTATTATTTTCCTAATCCTAAATTAGTAGCATCTTAAGGAATATATTTGTATCATGTTCCTCTAATTTATGATCCAAAAATATTTTATTTATATTATTTCTAACCATGAAATGATTCTACATTTTATAAAGATTTTTACTATCATCAACTATACATTTTAATCCTTGTTCATGTATATCTTAATTGATCACTAATCCTAGACTAGTAATATCTAATAAAAAAAATGTATTTGTGTCCTCTCTCCATCCATTATAATCCTATGAATTTTTTTTTATTTACATTAACTATGTTACCTATTTTATGCTTGCCTTAAAATCATATAACTAAGTATCTTAATCACTTGTCATATGTATTTTCTACTCATCCTTAAATTTATCTAACTTTATTAAGAGCTTAGGATGTTACAGAATGTATATTGTTTTATAAAAAATTTGCTAGCTATTGAGATTATCATCTCATCTTTTTATATCTATATAATCAAATTCTAAGTACTTCAACAAGAAGTGGGTAACAAGATTCCCAAGGTTGACTTATCTAGTTGTAGATATGGATTGTACATTTTCTGGGGATGTAATATATGTGGGATGGCCTAGTTGAATGCCAAGTTCCTTTTAAATAGCACATAGTTTGATGTAAATTAAGTGATGAATGATACACTTTTTTTTAGCGTGAGAACCTTTGTGTGTAAGTAATATGTATCATGCCCCCCAATTTAAGGGCACGTGAAACACATAATTTACTAATAGATTTTTTTTTCATAACATGTATAATACAATCCTTCATTATGGAAACTGATATAGATAGGTTCTCTCATGTATACATAATAAATAGACCAAATCTATAACATTAAAGTACAACAAAAGTAGGGATTCTGCCTATAGCGTTTAGAGTATACTCTAGATTATAAGTACAATACAACCAAAATCTATGAGCCCTATAAACAAAGTAGGCTCACTTAGAGAATATGTTGTTTAGTTGATCACCTATCTGAAGGATCAGACTCTTTATATTTATCTAAAAAATATGGGAATATCGTGTAGTGAGTTTAACAACTCAGTGAGTAGATCACCAACTCAGTGGGTAGATAACATATGCTATAACATAATGGGACAAGTTAAGGCATGAGTTTTTCTCATAATCATATAAGCCCATGTATATATAATCCCTTTTTCTTCTCTAAAAACATGTAACATTTTCAGTGATAAATATTAAGAAATAAGTGACATCTAATAAAAATGGAATGTGATTATTTGAAAACAAAGAGATGATATAGCATCCTCAATTTAGCTAAAATCTCGTAAAAATAGTATACAGCTCAATCCTTAAAACAATTCAATCATTTCCACTGAACTCAGGCACTGACAACTAAAGCATACATTATCATCTTGGTCACATTAAGGACCCTTAACATTTTGGTCTACTTATTCAATGTAGTCCTATACTTGCAAAGGGTTATGCATATCCGATTATTGGCTAATCGTGGGGGAAATGAGACTTACTTGGCACACTTTGTGCACCTCTTAATTCCCGAGAATGCATACACAACATAACTGTAAATCATCATCATTCATCATAGCATAAAAGTAAGGCAAATAGTGGAATTCTTACATTCTTGCTCGTAAACATAAAGAATGCTTTAAGTAAAGTTAGCTACAAAACAGAGGTTCCAATACAGTTTCTCAATTCACAATATAAAACCAATATTATAACATGTTCAAAGCAGATTTCCATTTCCAGTTCATGCCAATCAAAAGATAATGGAGTGTACAAAAATATTTATGCTTGTCCCATATACTTAAAGGCCCTAAAATGGAGAAAACTTTAAATAATCGTATACTTATCAATCTCAAATATTCATAAGGGAAATAAAAACATGTCATAGCAAATATCCACTCACAAGGTAAGGGCTCCAGATTGGACAGCCCCAAAATACTCTTTTCCAATCCACATTTGACTAAATAAACGTCAAAAACGTGTCAGGAGGGTCCAAAACCCTAAGGTATGACTCCGGGAGCTTGGTCACTGTTCATGACCGAAAAATACTGTTTACGCCAACTGAAATCACTATTCACCACCGGAAAATACTATTAACCGCCGAAAATCACTATTTACAATGAACAAAAAGTTGTCAAATGGTTGAAAAATTTCATATTTTAAGGTTTACCTAGTTCCTGAATCCATCTACAGTGTCAGATTTTCAATTTGAGGTTTATAAGTAGAAGTTTCAGAATTTACTTTTTTTAAAGATTTTTTACTTCCGATTTACGGCGATTCTACGGTTGATTTGAAAAATTATTTGGTTAAAACCATAGTATTCTCCGTCCTGAATCCAGTGGTACTCTTAGTTTTGAGATTAAAGACCTATAGACACTCCAGATCTAGAGAGAAAACATGGAGGTTACTATTTATTAAAGTTTTCCTTCCTCTCAGTTTTCGTCTTCCCTCCCCGTTTTCTATTTTCTATTATTTATTTATTATTATTTAAGAATTAAATATTTAGGATTATTTTAATTTTATTTTATATATATTCATATAAATACTATTTTTATCCTAAAACATTCCAAATTTTTTTAAAAATTAATATTATTGCAAAAATTTAGTTGCAATATCAAATCATGACTTTTCTTGATAAAATTTTAATAAAACAAATAATAAAATAAATATCTTTATGTATAATAAAAGAAAGAATATTTCTAAAAATAAAACAAAAATTTATTAGAGTCCAATATAATTATTTTAAGCAAAAAAAATCATTTTTATTAAAAATATATTTTCTTTTAGCAAAACCTAATCATTTAGAATAAAAATATATATTTTTATCATAAAATACTATTCATTGTCAAAAAATTACTATTCACAATGAACTAAAAGTTGTCAGATGGCTAAAAAATTTTATAGCCTAAGCTTTATCTAGTTCTTGAATCCATCTATGGTATTAGATTTTCAATTTGAGGTCTCTAAGTAGATGTTTCAGAACTTACATTTTTTAAGATTTTCTACTTCCGATCTGCGGCGATTCTACGACTGATTTGAAAAATTGTTCGGTGAAAAATGTAGTGCTCTCTGTCCTGAATCCAATGGTACCCTTAGTTTTGAGATCGAACGCATGTAGACACTCCAGATCTAGAGAAAAAACATGGAGGTTACTATTTATACTATTCATCAAAGTTTTTCTTCCTCTCGGTTTCCGTCTCCCCCTCCCCGTTTTCTCTTTTATATTATTTATTTTTTTATTGTTATTTAATAATTAAATATTTAAGATTATTTTTATTTTATTATTATATATATATATATATATATATATATATATATATTCATATAAATACTGTTTTTCATTCTAAAACATCCCAAAAATTTCTAAAAATTTATATTATTGTAAAATTTTAGTTGCAATATCAAATCATGATTTTTCTTAATAAAATTTTAATAAAACAAATCATAGCATAAAAGTCAGGCAAATAGTGGGATTATTACATTTTTGCTCGTAAACATAAAGAATACTTTAAGGAAAGTTAGCTACAAAACAGAGGTTCCAATACAGTTTCTCAATTCACAATATAAATCCAATATCATAACATGTTCAAAGCACATTTCCATTTCCAGTTCATGCAAATCAAAAGATAATGGAGTGTACAAAAATATTTATGCTTGTCTCATATACTTAAAGGCCCTAAAATGGAGAAAACTTTAAATAAACGTAAACTTATCAATCTCAAATATTCATAAGGGCAATAATAACATGTCATAGCAAATATTATCTACTCACTGAATTGTTAAACTCACTACACGATATTTTCATATTTTTCAGATAAAGATGAAGAGTCTGATCCTTCTGATAGGTGGTCAGCTAGACAACATATTCTCTGAGTGAGCGTACTTTGTTTCTAGGGCTTATAGATTTTTGGTTATATTGTACTTGTAATCTAGAATATGCTCTGAACGCTACAAGTAGGATCCCTACTTCTATAGTACTTTGATGTTATAGATTTGGTCTATTTATTAAGTATACATGAGAAAACCTATTTGTATAAGTTTTCATAATGAAGGATTGTATTATACATGTTATGAAAAAAAATCTATTAGTAAATTATGTGTTTCATGTGCCCTTACATTGGGGTCATGGCATTTTGGTATCAGAGCAACTTGACACGCCCCTAATTTTAGGGCACGTGAAACACATATTTTATGAACATGTATTTTCTATAACATGTATAATACGCATTTTTATAGATAGGTATTCCCATGTATACACAATATATAGACCAAATCTATAAATATCAAAGTACAACAGAAGTAAGGATCTTACCTGTGGCATTCAGAGAATACTCTAGAGTACAAGTACAATATAAATCAAAATCTACGAGCCTTAGAAACAAAATAGGCTAACCGAGAGATCATGTCATCTAGCTGGTCAACTATTTGAAGGAAAAGGACCAAACTCTATATTTTTATCTGAAAAAACATGTAGAAATATCGTGTAGTGAGTTTAACAACTCAGTAAGCAGATAAGACTTCCTATAACCTCTTAGGTCAGCATATAAATGTACTCATATTTTAAATTTATCACATCGAAAATTACAGTTCAGAAGTACATCTATATAGGACCCGTATTTTTAAATATTCTCAGTTTAAATCACATTCAGATATCTATAACTATATATGGTACAATATGATCATTAATCAAATATTGATATGCATTAAAAATATTTTTTATAAAAATATTAGGAGGATCCTATATATGAACCACCATATCAGAGTTCAATCCCTTCTGTGCTTTGTTGGTGTAGAATTTGCCTATACTTAGCATCTCAGCCAAGGTTTGCTCTACCACTATTCAAGTGGATACGCGAAAGGACTGTAATATGGGCATTTTCTAAGCACACAGTAAAGGAAGACAAATCACATCTCATATAACTGGAATCTCACTTAGATATGAGGCATCCTGTTCTCCATCACATATCATATCCCGTGTGTTGGCCCTTACACGAGGTTAGCACCACCCCTACTAGTTGAGGTATCAAGGTACACTAGGGCTAACAACACTTGCTGTTAGCAAACAGTGTTTCTAATAGGATTCCTTCACAAAAATTATTATATGCACATATTCCATATAATTCAAAATAGAGCTTTTAGTATAATACAAAATTTTAGTCTCAATACAACTCATCTATCATAAATTTCTCAATTAGGATTTATCACATATACATACTCTTTCTCAAGGCAATCATATAGCTTTATAAATCAATGCCACGTGCATAAATATTCACTTTACCATTTAATGAAATATACATATAGTATCAGATATACCATGAGTTCAGAAA
Source organism: Gleditsia sinensis (assembly GCA_037074535.1). Lineage (NCBI taxonomy): Eukaryota > Viridiplantae > Streptophyta > Magnoliopsida > Fabales > Fabaceae > Gleditsia > Gleditsia sinensis. The sequence goes on from CM073464.1 coordinate 44,082,897, forward strand.
TCTATTTTTAAAACTATACTCTTCTCGAACTATATTTCAAACTGTAAGCAATTCAGATAATTTTAATGCATTTCAGAATCGTTTAAAAGTGTAAATATCTTATAAACATAATCAAATACACGTTTAAAGATTAAGAAGAATATAGGGCAAGTTATAGAAAGAATTATCTACTCACAGAGTAAAGCTCCAGGTTGGATAACCCTAAAATACATTTTCCAATCTACATTTGACTAAATAGACCTCAAAAACATGTTCAAAGGGTCCAAAACTCTAGAAAATGACTCCAAAATTGAGCAATTTGGCCTTTGGGAGCTTGGTCAACGCTGATAAATTATTGGGTACTATTCATGGTTGAAAAATACTATTTACCGTAGGAAATCACTATTTACGATGCACAAAAAATTATCAGATAGTTGAAAAATTTCATATGCTAAGGTTTATCTAATTTCTGAATCCATCTACTGTGTCAGATTTTCAATTTGAGGTCTCTAAGTAAGAGTTTCAGAGTTTACCTTTTTATGAGATTTTCTACTTCCGATCTGTAGCAATTCTATGGCTGATTTGAAAAATTGTTCAGTCAAAATTATAGTATTCTTTTCGTTCTGAATCCGATGGTACCTTTAGTTTTAAGATCGAAAGTCAATAGACACTCCAAATTTAGAAAGAAAAATAGAGGTTACTATTTATACTATTCATTGATTTCGAATTAGGATTTCTGAACCTCGCTTCCGTCTCCCTTCCCCCTTTTCTTTCTTTTTATTTATTTATTATTATTTAATAATTAAATATTTAAAATTTATTATTTTTATTTTTATTATATACATATAAATACTATTTTGCATCCTAAAATATCTCAAAAATTTCTAAAAATTTACATTCTTATAAAACTTTAATTAAACTTTTAAACCATGACATTTCTTGATAAAATTTTAATAAAACAAATCACAAAATAAATATCTTTATACATAATAAAATAAAGAATATTTCTAAAAATAAAATAAAAATTTATTAGAGGTCAATATAATTATTTTAAGCAAAAACAATCATTTTAATTAAAAATATATTTGCTTTTAGCAAAACAAAATCATTTAAAATAAAAATATATATTTTTATTGTAAAACATTATTATTTAAAAATTACAGGATATTACATTCTTTCCCTTTTAAGAAATTCGGTCTCCAAATTTCAACCCATCCTACCATATGTAGGGAATAAAGTCAAGGCATAATTTGGAGTTACCAACCTTATTACTCGAATAATTGGAGATATTTTTTCTGTATATCATCTTTACTTTCTAGGAAATCTCTTCACTTGTGTGATTTTGTCATATAACCTTAACTATAGGGATTTCCTTCAACTATAAGTTCTTCACTAGTCGATCAATAATAGACATCGATTTTTACTCATAATTAAACTAAATTCTTGTCCAACTGAATTTCTTGGAATTAGATAGCATGAAAAGAATTTGATAGGTACTTCCTTAGCATTGATGTAAGAAAGATTGTACTAACATTACTTAATCCTTATAACAAAGTTAGGCGATATATACTGTGCATACTTTGTCCAAGATTTCAAAAGAGCCTATATATTAAATCTTAACTTTTTCTTTCTTTCCAAACCTCATTACCTCTTTTATGGGTGAGTCTTTTCGAAAAATTTGATCACTAACTGATAATTTCTAGTGTGCAACATTCATGGTCCTTATAGACTTTTGCCTATATCGAGTTGCTTGTATTCTTTTTCTAATCAATTTCACTTAATCAACGACATCTTATCATAAGTCTGACTCCACTGAGTCATCTAACAAAAAGTTTGTAACACCTCTTACATAAGACTTTAAGTCATTAAATAACTCTTTATTATAGGCAAATTCTGCTAAGGGATCTCCCTCCAAACTCGAAGGCATACGCTTAAATTGATTTGAGATCTGAATATCATCAATTAAGGATAAAGGAAGAGGATATTTGAAAAAAAGTTTTGCTTTTAGGATTTGGTATAAGCACTATAAGTTTTTAGTGATGACATTTGGATTGAAAAATTCCCCAGCTGCATTTATAGATTTAATAAATAGTAATTAAGTCATCCTTGGAGCATTTTGTTTTTATATATATTGATGATATATTAGAATATTCCGAGAGTACAGAGGATCATAAACAACATTAATAGATAGTTTTACCAACTCTAAGGGAGTATGGTTGGTAAAGATGGTATTCAAGTGGACTCTAAGAAAGTAGAAGCGGTACAATAATAGCGTGTCCTACTACAAGTACAGATGAATATTCAAATCTAACTTGCGATTTCCATAGTTGTCTGTCTTCTAATCTATTTGAGCCATAGTTGGATTAGGTATATGAACATATGTTTATTAAGCATCAATAAACTCCTCAGCATTTGAAGCTGAGATGAGAATTCGTCGTGTTGAGTGTGAGATAAACCTTTGTTCCACTGCTTGATCAAGAAAAGACAACAAACCATCAAAGAAGTGATTAATATTTAACAAACCTATCGGTTTATGATGGATATTCAGTTGTGACCAAAAGAAAATTCAAATTGGTGGCCGTAATTCTTGAAAATCTGTAAACAAAATCTTGTTATTATTTCGAAAAAAATCGGTGGCCGCAAGTTTTGAATATATGTGCCAAAATATACTTTAAAATTGTTGATATTAAGTGGAAAAGAAACATTTCTGAACATATAAAAGTCTGTGAAAAACAAAGAATACATAGTTAACTGGTAGGATATAGTTGATTGCTTTAAAATGGACGTAACCGAAAAATAGTATGAATAGTATAAATAGAAACCTCCATTTTTCTCTCTAGATCTAGAGTTCCAGTTCGCTTTCGATCTCAAAAATAAAGGTACCACTGGATTTAGGACGGAGAATACTACGATTTTGACCGAATTGTTTTTCAAATCAATAGCAGAATCGCCGCAGATCAGAAGTAGAAAATCTAAAAAAAAGGTAAACTCTAAAACTCTTATTTAGAGACCTTAAATTGAAAATCTAACACCGTAGATGGATTCACGAGTTAGATAAACCTTAGGTTATGAAATTTTTCGGCCATCTGACCACTTTTTATATGTTGTGAACAGTAAATTTGGCAGGTGTGAATAGTGATTTTCCGCACAGTGAATAGTATTTCTGTCCATGAATAGTGACTATCATTGACCAAGCTCCAGTTATCATTTCTTAAGTTTTTGGACTCTCCGAACACGTTTTTGAGGTCCATTTAGTCAAGAGTGGATTGGAAAAGAATATTTTGGGGTTGTCCAATTTGGAGTCCTTACTCTGAGTAGATAATATTTGCTATGACATGTTTTTATTGCCCTTATGAATATTTGAGATTGATAAGTTTACGTTTATTTAAAGTTTTCTCCATTTTAGGCCTTTAAGTATATAGGACAATCATAAATTTTTTTTACACTCCATTATCTTTTGATTGGCATGAACTGGAAATGGAAATGTTCTTTGAACATGTTATGATATTGGATTTATATTGTGAATTGAGAAACTGTATTGGAACCTCTGTTTTGTAGCTAACTTTCCTTAAAGCATTCTTTATGTTTACGAGCAGGAATGTAATAATTTCACTGTTTGCCTGACTTTTATGCTATGATGAATGATGATGGTTTACAATTATGTTATGTATGCATTCTTGGGAATTAGAGGTTCACAAAGTGTGCCAAGTAAGCTGCATTTCCCTCACAATTGGCCAATAATAGGAGATGCATAAAATTTTTATTTTATTTTTAGAAATATTCTTTCTTTTATTATGTATAAAGATATTTATTTTGTGACTTGTTTTATTAAAATTTCATCAAGAAAAGTCATGATGTAAGGGCGCAACTAAAGTTTTGCAATAATATAAACTTTTAGAAATTTTTGGGATATTTTAGGATGAAAAATAGTATTTATATGTATATAATAAAAATAAAAATAATAAATTTTAATTATTTAATTATTAAACTCACTACATGATATTTTCGTATTTTTTAGATAAAGATAAAAAGTCTGATCCTTCAGATATGTGGTCAGCTAGACAACATATTCTCTGGTTGAGCCTATTTTCTTTCTAGGGCTTATAGATTTTTGGTTATATTGTACTTGTAATATAGAGTATGCTCTGAACGCTACAGACATGATCCCTGCTTCTACTGTACTTTGATGTTATAGATTTGGTCTATTTATTGTGTATATATGAGAGAATTTATCTATATCAGTTTAGATAATCAAGGATTGTATTATATGTGTTATGGAAACTAAAAAAAAACAGCCACTAGTAAACTATGTGTTTCGAATGCCCTTAAATTAGGGTCGTGATAATCCTTCATTAAGGAAACTGTATATTTAATACACTCTTTTACAGATAAGTATTCTCATGTATACATAATAAATAGACAAAATTTCTAACATCAAAGTACAACATGTAACAACCTTTTTTTTTTCTTTATTATTATACAATATTAAGTTCACATACACGTCATTAATCGAAACGTACATGCAACATATCAAACACATAGATATTTACATCTTGTTTATTTTGGTTGACCAATTCCGGAGATACAGGTGCGGGTGGTTGCACTTTCAGCGGGATCTGAGCCAACTCAACCACAAACATCTTATTTGATTCTGAGATCTGCCAAACATAAAGTAACTTGATCCAATGTGCACTAAAAACCAGAGCCATAGAAAAATCTGCATAACTAATTTTCTGAACATGATATGGAAATATAGTGAGAATTAAATCCCAGTAAGTTCAACAATAAATCATCATCAATATAGCTCATCACGTCATGTTCAGCTGTATAAACTACAGAAAATATCTTTGGTCACATGAATGCATTATATCTACGCACATAAGAATCATACTGTAATGATATGTATGACAGGATTTACTATTTTCAAAATATCATATGATGGTCATCAACTTATTCTCATTTCAAGCTACCCCGGTCAGGGTGAGTATCCTCTACTCTCCGGTACGGGCTTTTCTTGCTCCGTCCGACATGGCCCACTTTCTCTTTCTTTTCTCATTATCATGATCATAATCGTTGGTAGGGCGTCCCCTATTGGTGCACCACACGGATTGCCATGTGACCGTGCTCATTTCTTTTCTTTTCACAATGATAGCCAAAAATATGCTTTCAATAACAAGTATGTTCATCAAAATATAATTATTACCAAAAATCATTGGTAATCATGTCATGAACATAACCATTTCAAATATCACTTTATAAAATATTTTCATGTCAAAATTTCACACTTAAGATGGTAAGAAGTTCATACAATGGCAATGGCTATGGCTATACTAGTCGTTTATTAAGATTCATCTTCTTTTTTAAATACTGATTTTATTTCTTTATTTTCTTGATGCAGGTTTTCATCCTATCTAACCTTCTCTTACTAATCAGAGCATAACTCCCTCAATTTAACTCTGATGTAGGTGATCTTGGTGTTAATTTCAAGATAAAACAATTATCTAAAACTATTATGTTGAACATTGTAGCGAAATATTAAGAAATCAAGGTGATATTACTCCCTAAATGTATAGGTTATTTCTTCTTGGATAGGTTCTGACCTCTACCTACTAATCGGACCATATCTACCTCATATGGACTTTAACTTGAGTGATTCTAGTGGCTAAAAATCCGTGACACATATATCTATAATTCTTATGTTAACCATTGATTTTAATTCCATACAGATAATTTCCAGAAATTAAAATACAGAAGCTGTCATAACATATTCTTCCCTGATGAACCGTTTTCTGACCTTTGACTACTAATAAGCTAATATCTTCCTCATATGGACTCCAAATTGAATGATTTCAGTGGCTAAAATTCCGTGACACACATAGCTATAATTCTAATATTGTAAGGATGGGTTTTCTTATATAGACCACCCAATAATTCACCTTTCATGATCATGGGTCTACCTTATCACAATTAGGATACACTTTGTTGAATTTTTGGAAAACAAACAACTTATGTTCTTGTCTTCCTCTTCCTTAGTCAAGATATGCATAGGAAAAGGAGATTTGTATTTTGAAAATTATGATAATATGTTCTTAAGATATGGGACAAGGTCCCTTTGATTTAGGGATTCATTTACTTTTTCTTTTGTCTTAATCAATTATGATAGGTTGCATTTTTAAGTGGCAAATTTCTAGCCCTTCAATCTCCATTATTTGGTTGAAATTATTTATGTGAGATAGAGATGTTTTGACCTAATGCTATGCCTTATCATACCACTTGCTAAAATTATGAGTGTAGGATATAGATGATTTTGTCCTAAAGCCTTGTATTATTGTTGTTGTTTTAATTAAAACTCGCAAGTGCACGAATCTATTGGAGTATAGATTTAGTGGTATGCAAGGTCGATCCCACAGAGATTGCCAATTGAGAGAAAATTCTAATATAGATCCAAAATAAATACTTCTAACCTAGTTCCCGATGTCTTGTTTTGTGAGAGGAATATTGAATGAATTACACAAAGAACTAATATACTGAAATTAAATGAAGATGTATTCAAAGTAAAGAAGCATGCTAAGGTTAGGAGATCCACTCTTGGTATATCGAATAAAAATAAATTTAACTCTTTTATTACTCAATTAGAATCTTTACACGAATAAAGTTCTAATCGGATGATATGTTAATTTAAGCTCGACTTTGTTTATACATGAATTATATTTACCTCCTTTCTAATAATTAAAACATTCTTGTAAAATGGATTCAAGCGTACATTGTGCCAATCACCATATTGTCTACAATAAATCAAGAGTGATTCAAGTATTTATTGTGCCAAAAATTGTCTACAATGTATCAAGGTTCACACTTTACAAGATTAAAAATACAAAGATGCAAAAGATAACTTGTAAATGGATTCAAGCATAAATTGTGCCAATCATTATATTGTCTACAATATATCAAAATTCACATTTTACAAGATTAACTTATGCAAAAAATGAAAGGTAGAAAATTAATTAACATAACAAAATAAAATGAAATAGAATAGGTGACAAAGCCAACCAATAGTAAAATAAAATAAAGTAGGCGGCAAAGCCAACCATGAAAATAATAAGAGATAGGCGGTCTAATAAAACCAGCCAATAACATAATAAGATATCGGCGGTATGATAAAACCAGCCATTAAGAAATAATTATGAGAAAAGAAATAGGAAGGTAAATACAATATCAAAGATAAACATTAAGATTAAGAGTTAGATAAATTATTATTCTCATACCAAGAGTTTCACCCTTTCACCTTAGCATTAGGAGATTAGTTCTCCATAATCAAGGGAAGAAAGTGAAATGAAAGATGAAGAAACATGATAATATTACGAAAGAAAATGAAAAATACAAGATGTCTAAAGAGAGAATAACATTACAAGTTCGTAGAATTCCAACAAAGCTTTCCCAAGCTCTCCAAAAAAACTCTCCAAAAACTCCCCAACTCACCCCTCAAGCCCTCTATTTATAGATACAATTAAGTGTGGTTGGTGTGGTAATTGTCAAAATTGTTAAGTAGGAAGTTGTACAAAGTTGACAATTTGAATTCCATCATGTGCACCGAAATTGATCCTTGAATATCGTCTTGAAAACCGTCAAATTTTCTGACTTCATCAACACAAAAGTTGTAGACAATTTCATTAGCTTTCCGTCAAGACAAATTGTGGACAAATTGGATATGTAATGTGTGAGTTATGGTCAAAATACTAGAGCAAAGTCGGGCTGGACTGCAGCAGTAGACAGATTCTCTTCTAGCCCACTTTTGGCCCTTTTAATGTCCGTATTTTCTGACCACGTGAACATGAAAGTTGTACCCAATTGTGTCAGCTACACACCTACCAAATTGCATACATATTGGATATGTATTTTCAGAGATATGGCCCAAGTACTACAGCAAGGTTGGGCTGGACTGCAACCAGCAAACATATTCTCAATATTGGGTGCTTTGCCTTAAATCTTTATGTTTTAGTTCTTTTGGAAATGTGATCATAAATCAAGAATAAATTTGTGCATATATCCATTAGGATGCGTCTCAAGAGACAATATGATAATGCTCCTTACTCAGCCATCCTTAATGAATTTGTTTTATCTGCTTGATTTATAGACATCATTTCCAAAGAACCACAATTTAACTCTGATTCCTCCAATTAAGTCCATTTTCTACTCTTCTCTCCATCTGTAAGAAAGACACAAAACTAAAGACAAGTAAGGGAGATTTATGCTTAATTATGGCAAAAGATAAGATGAAAATATTTAATTTATGAGTATAAAACTCACTCATCAAATACCCCCAGACTTAATCTTTTGCTTGTCCTCAAGCAAAACACACAAACTTCAAAATTCAAATGATGAGTGAGTGATTAATTGTTTTTGACTTGCTAAGCATTCCTCAAGGATCTAAAATGTGCAACCAAGAAAGATATCAGAATTCTAAGGTTATGTAGGACTTTTATTCAAATACAACATATGGTTTACTCTTGAATCCCAAGTGTGTGTGTGTGTGTTAGTCTTATGACATTGGACTTTTTGCATTCAAATAAATTTATGTAATCAAATATTTAAAACAGATCTCTAGATATATGCATTTGAGACTCCATAAGCTTATTTTTCATGTCACTCTCCACTAATGTAGACTAATCATAACATTTAAGATCATTAGGACTTTCATTAGGCTTGTAATGTATGGGCTTAGTCACATTTTCATGATTTTTGGGCTACCGGTCCAATTTCTATATTCTAGTCCAAGTCTATGTTTTATTTCTTCCTTGGGCTATCCTATTGACATGCTAAAAATTCATGTGAAGTAGAAAAACTTTATATGAAGTGTCCATAGGTTAAAGCCCAATTACGGGTGGAGATACTAAACTTAGTAATTAAGAAAAATTACCCTAATCCGATCTTCTTGAAATTTTAAGAGCTTTACTTACTTCACAAAAATTTATCTTTCTTTACCTAAGAATTTCACCTTTCTTTAGCATGTTTATTTCTAATATTTCCTCTTAGGTTTTCTTTCTTTACCTATTCCATTAATATTAGAACATTTCTATGCATATATGTAAGGTGAAGAATTTCTAAGAAAAATATCTAAAAATTACGGGATGTTACACAACAGAAGTAGGGATTCTGCCTGTAGCGTTCAGAGCATACTCTAGATTACAAGTACAATATAACCAAAAATCTATGAGCCCTAGAAATAAAGTAGGCTCCTCTAGAGAATATGTTGTCTTCTTGACCACCTGTCTGAAGGATTAGACTCTTTATCTTTATCTGAAAATTATAGAAATATCGTACAGTGAGTTTAAAAAATCAGTGAGTAGATCACGAACTTAGTGGGTAGATAACATGTGCTATAACATAATGGGACAAGTTAAGGCATGAGTTTTTCACATAAACATAAAAGCCAATGTATAGATAATCCCATTTCCTTCTCTAAAAACACAACATTTTCAATGATAAATGTCAAGAAGTAAGGGACATCTAATAAAAATGGAATGTGATTATTTGAAAACAAAAAGATGATATGGCAACCTCAATCTAGCTGTAATGTCGTAAAAATAATATACAGCTCAATCCTTAAAACAATTCAATCATTTCCACTGAACTCTGGCACTGACAACTTATGCATATATTATCATCTTGGTCTCATTGAGGACCCTTAACATTTGGGTCTACTTATCCAATACAGTCCCATACCTGCAAAGGGTTTTGCATCTCCTATATAGGCCAATACGTGGGGGAAATGGGGCTTACTTGGCACACTTTGTGCACCCCTTAATTTTTGAGAATGCATACATAGCATAACTGTAAACCATCATCATTCATCATAGCATAAAAATCAGGAAAACAGTGAAAATTCTTACATTCTTGCTCGTAAACATAAAGAATGCTTTAAGGAAAGTTAGTTATAAAACAGAGGTTCCAATATAGTTTCTCAATTCACAATATAAATCCAATATCATAACATGTTCAAAGCACATTTCCATTTCCAGTTCATGCCAATCAAAAGATAATGGAGTGTACAAAACTATTTATGCTTGTCTTATATACTTAAAGGCCTTAAAATGGAGAAAACTTTAAATAAACGTAAACTTATCAATCTCAAATATTCATAAGGGAAATAAAAACATGGCATAGCAAATATTATCTACTCATAAGGTAAGGGCTCCAGATTGGATAGCCCCAAAATACTATTTTTCAATCCACATTTGACTAAATAGATGTCAAAAACGTGTCTGGAGGGTCCAAAATCCCAAGGTATGACTTCGGGAATTTGGTCATTGTTCATGGCCAAAAAATACTGTTCACACCAGCTAGAATCATTGTTCACCACTAGGAAATACTATTAACAGCCGAAATTCACTATTCACAATGAACAAAAAGTTGTCAAATGGTTAAAAAAATTTATATGTTAAGGTTTATTTAGTTCCTGAATCTAACTACGGTGTCAGATTTTCAATTTGAGGTCTCCAAATAGAAGTTTCAGAACTTATCTTTTTTTAAGATTTTCTACTTTCGATCTACGGTGATTTTATGGTTGATTTGAAAAATTGTTTGGTCAAAATTGTAGTATTCTCCGTCCTGAATCTAGTGGTACTCTCAATTTTGAGATCAAAAGCCAATAAACACTATAGATCTAGAGAGAAAAATGGAGGTTACTATTTATACTATTCATTGGTTACGAATCATATTTCTGAACTTGCTTTCGTCTCCCCCTCCCCTTTTTCTTTCTTTTTATTTATTTATTTATTATTTAATAATTAAATAATTAAAATTTATTATTATTATTTTTATTTTATACATATGAAAACTATTTTTCATCCTAAAATATCCCAAAAATTTCTAAAAATTTACATTCTTATAAAACTTTAGTTGAACTCTTAAATCATGACTTTTCTTTATAAAAATTCTAATAAAACAAATCACAAAATAAATATCTTTATACATAATAAAAGAAATAATATTTCTAAAAATAAAAAAAATTATTAAAGGCTAATATAATTATTTTAAACAAAACAAAAATCATTTTAATTAAAAATATATTTTATTTTAGCAAAACATAATCATTTAAAATAAAAATATATATTTTTATCGTAAAAAATTATTATTTAAAATTTACGAGATATTACATTCTCCCCCCTTAAGAAATTCGGTCCCCAAATTTCAAACCATCCTTTCATAAGTAAGGAATGAAGGCAAGTCATAAATTACTGTTATTAACCTCAATATTTAAGCAATTGGGGATATTTCTTTTTTGTATATCATCTTTACTTTCTAGAAAATCTCTTCACTTTTGTGATTTTTTTCATATAACCTTAACTATAAGGATTTCCTTTAACTATAAGTTCTTCACTTGTCGATCAATAATAGACATCGATTTTTTACTCATAATTAAGATAAATTCTTGTCCAATTGAATTTCTTGGAATTAGATAGCATGAGAAGAATCTGATAGGTACTTCCTTAACATTGATGTAAAAAAGACTATATCGACATCACCTAATCTTGATGGCAAGGTTAGGCAATGTACTACTATACCCACTTTGTTTAAGTTTTCAAAAGAGTCTATATACTAGATTTTAACTTTTTCCTTCTTGCCAAATTTTATTACCTCTTTCATTTGTGAATCTTTCAAGAATATTTGGTCACCAACTCATAATTTCTAGTGCTCAACATTCATAGTCCTTATAGACTTTTGGCCTATATTGAGTTTCTTGTATATATTTTTCTAATCAATTTCACTTTATCAACGATATCTTATCATAAGTCTGACTCCACTGAATCATCTAACATAAAATTTGTAACACCTCTTATATAATAAGGCTTTAAATCATCCAATAACACTTTATTATATGCAAATTCTGCTAAGGAAACTCCCACTAAACTCGAAAACATATGCTTGAAGCATGCTCTCCAAACTAGCATCTTTAACTTAAGTTAGTCATATTCTATCTATTGCATGATATTCCAAATTAAATTCCAAAAACTTAACCTTATTCAACTCATCCACCTATTAGGAGTCTTATGATGTTTAATGTAAAACTTCAAATGGTGCCAGTTGTATGTTAACCTGATAATTACTGATATGGGTAAGTTCAACTAAGGATAACTGATTTATCCAAAATTTCACCAAAATTATATAAAGATACCTGAAGCATAACTTCCATTGCATAAACACATCATTTAATGATTATGTTTTGCTAAAAGCAAATATATTTTTAATTAAAATAATTATTGTTTTACTTAAAATAATTATATTGGCCTTTAGTAAATTTTTGTTTTATTTTTAGAAATATTATTTCTTTTATTATGTATAAAGATATTTATTTTGTGATTTGTTTTATTATAATTTTTCTCAAGAAAAGTCATGATTTAAGAGTTCAACTAAAGTTTTATAAGAATGTAAATTTTTAGAAAATTTTGGGATATTTTAGGATGAAAAATAGTATATATATGTATATAATGAAATAATAAAAATAAATTTTAAATATTTAATTATTAAATAATAATAATAATAAAAAGAAAGAAAAAAGGAGAAGGGGGAGACAGAAGCTGAAAAGGAATGCAAAATCTCGATTCTGTAATAGTATGAATAGTAACATCTATTTTTCTCTTTAGATCTGAAGTGCCTATTGGCTTTTGATCTCAAAACTAAGGATACCACTAGATTCAGGATGGAGAATACTATGATTTTGACCTAATAATTTTTCAAATCAATCGTAAAATCACTGCAGATGGGAAGTAGAAAATCTCAAAAAAAGGTAAACTCTGAAACTCTTACTTAGAGACCGCAAATTGAAAATGCTTTAGGTACTAAACTTAGGTTTAGCATAGCTTACCATCCACAAACTGATGGCAGATTAAGAACAATTCAAACTTTAGAAGATATGCTTAGAGCTTGTGTGTTAGAAATGAAAGGGAATTGAGATGTGTACCTACCTTTAGCTGAATTTGTATATAATAATAGCTATCAGTCCAGTATCCAAATGGCACCCTTTGAGGCTCTGTATGGAAGAAAGTGTAGGTCACCTCTGTGTTGGGTAGAGCTAGGTGAGAGGAGTCTTTTAGGCCATGATTTAGTTGACCAAACCATAAGGCACATTGAGTTTATCAAAGAGAGACTGCTAGCAGCTCAAAATAGACAAAAGAGCTATGCAGATAAAAGAAGAAGGCCTCTAGAATTTGAAATAGGTGACCATGTGTTTCTCAAGGTAACTCCAGTCACAGGTGTGGGGCGGTCTTTGAAATCCAAAAAGCTTAGTCCTAAATATATCGATTTTTTTCAAATTCTTAATCGGATCAAAATAGTAGCTTATAAACTTACACTTCCTCTAAATATTTCTCAGATTCATGATGTATTCCATGTTTCCTAGCTTAAAAAGTACCACCCAGACCCTTCGCATATCATAGAGCACGAATCAATGCATTTACAAGATAATCTGTCTTACATTATAAAATTGGATCAGATCATTGACGTTAAGATTAAACAATTGAGAAACAAGAGCATCCCTTTAGTCAAAGTAATTTGGAAAGGATTAACCTATAAGGAAGCTACCTGGGAGACAGAAGAAGAAATGAGAAGGACCTATCCATATCTCTTTGATCAAGGTATGTTGAATTTTATGGACAAAATTCTTTTAGGGGAGAAAGAAATGTAACATCTGAAGTCTCTAATAATATTAGATAAATCTAATAAAAAAAATACATATGACCAAGAATTAAATTACTTAGTTATGAAACAATAGGGTATAAAAAAGTGACATATAACTAATCACGAATCATACAAATAAAATTCTTAGGATCATAATGGATGGGAAAAGGATACAAATACAATTTTAAGACATCACTAATATGGGATTAGTAGTAAATTAAGGCAAGGTAAAAATAATTAAGAAGTTGCCAAGTAGCACCACTAAAGCATGCCACCTTGCAGCCACCTTATACTTAACCATGACAAGAGGGAGATAGACCTTATACTTAACCATGACAAGAGGGAGATAGACATTATACTTAACCATGACAAGAGGGAGAGAGACCTTGCAACTACTCCATTATTTCTACTAATTATTTCTTTACTCTATGAAGAGCATCGACAAGGAGATAGACTTTACACCTAACCATGACAAGTGAGAGACAAGACGGAGCCATGACAAGAGGGAAACAAGAGGGAGAGGGACATTACACCTAACCATGACAAGAGGGAGATAAGAGGGAGAGAGACCTTGCACCTACTCCATTATTTCTACTAATTATTTCTTTGCTCTATGAAGAGCATCGACAAGAGGGAGTATGAAGAGCATCGACAAGAGGGAGTCTAAGATAGAAAGAGAGGAAGAGAGAAAGAGGGAGGGAGGGAGGGAGAGAGAATAACCAGAAATTTGAGAGAGATAATGCCTAAAAATTGAGAGAATTCATTCTTCTTTCCTTCCTTCACCTTATGGCAGTGAGAATGGGAGTTTGAGTGCTAGAAAATTGAAACCTTACCCACCATTTTTGGTACAAGAACAGAGCTGGGTGTGCAAGGGAAGCCATGGAAGAAGTTAGTTGAAAAAATTTTTTGAAGCAATAGAAGTGTTTTTGCACAAGGTAAGTTTGCTTTCTTGTAAAAATCTTAGAGTTTATTATGCTAACTTTAGTTTTTGCATGGAAATTTTTTTGGCTAGTAATTATATAAAATCTGAAAACATGTTCAATAAAGAAGTTGTAGCCCTATGTCTTAGCTTTCTATAGCCTTTGGAATCATATCAATCAGATTTAATATGAGAGAGTTATGCCCCAGTGAGTGATGAGAAGTCAGAATCGGGTATGAAATTTTGAATATTGATATTAGCTTCGGTTTTTAAATTTATGGGACTAATCTATAAGGAATATGAAGAAAGGGTTAACTTGAAAAAAGTAGATATATGTCTCACGGTTAAATGGCCACTGGAAGCACCTAGTTTGGAGTCCATATGAGTGAGTTATGATCTGATTAATGAGTAGATAATATTTCCTATGCCTTGTTTTTATTGCCCTTATGAATATTTGAGATTGATAAGTTTACGTTTATTTAAAGTTTTCTCCATTTTAGGGCCTTTAAGTATATGGGACAAGCATAAATATTTTTGTACACTCCATTATCTTTTGATTGGCATGAACTGAAAATGGAAATGTGCTTTGAACATGTTATGATATTGGATTTATATTGTGAATTGAGAAACTATATTGGAACCTCTGTTTTGTAGCTAACTTTCCTTAAAGCATTCTTTATGTTTACGAGCAAGAATGTAATAATTCCACTGTTTGCCTGACTTCTATGCTATGATGAATGATGGTCTAAAGATATGTTATGTATCCATTTTCGGGAATTAAGGGATGAACAAAGTGTATCAAGTAAGCCCCATGTTCTCCACGTATTGGCCAATGATAGGAGATGCATAACCCTTTTGCAAGTATGGGACTATATTGGGTAAGTAGACCAAAATGTTATAGTTGTTTATGTTTTAGTGAAATAAATTAAGATGTTTTAAGGAATGAAATATATGCTATTTTATAAAAAATTTGTTAGCTATTGAGATTGTCATCTCATCTTTTTATATCTATACACTCACATTCCAGGTACTTCAGCAAGAAGTGGGCAACAAGATTCCTAAGGTTGACTCATCTGGTTGTAGATATGGATTGTATATTTTATGGGGATGTAATATATGTGGGATGACTTAGTTGAATGCCAAGTTCCTTTTAAATAGCACATAGTTTGATGTAAATTAAGTGATGAACGGTACACTTTTCTTTTTTTTTAGCGTGAGAGCCTTTGTGTGTAAGTAATATGTATCATGCCCAGTTAGTTTTATTCCTCTATCTTTAAGGAAATGAAGTTTTAAAATGTTTGGAATAGCCTAAAACTCAAGTATGCTAATCTAAAAAATAAAATAAAATAAGAAACAATATAAGTGAATGAGTAAATTTATGGATTAGATGGACATTGCCAGATATTTATAGATAATAAAGAATATTCTACGATATTGATATATAAAAAAATGTTAGTTTTTAGGTGTTTCAATATTTCTCATGGAGACTAAAAATGTGGGTGTTCTTATTAATAAAATTGACAAAAATGTAGGTATCTGAAGTCGTATTGTGTTGATGCTATAGGCATTAGTGGTGGTCTAACGATATGGTGGAAAGAAGAACAATAATTAAATATTTTTTTAGATACTTTTTCTTTCATTCATGTTTCTAGGTTTGATGTTCTTTTATGTACCGCTTGGAATTTTTTTGTGTTTTATATGCACCACGAAATACAACAGAGCAACAATATTTAACTCTTTGTGAGGCAATTTTGGGTGTAACAAAGCAGTGATTGTGGATGGTGATTTTAACGAGAGTATGCGTTCAAAAGAAAAATGAGGGGTTGCCCTTTCTATGCTTCCTTTGTTAGATTCATGCATAAAATTGTTTTGCGTGGTGGTTTTTAAGGGTCTAATACTGATGGACTCCACTTCACATAGAACAATAAGTGGGTGGGAGGATTCTGGAAATATTCAATAGGTTCTTGATATATTTTTGGTTTATTTGGAAGGTTGGAATTATATTAGGAGTGGTGTAGTTTCTCACCTTTCTAGTATAGGCTCTAATCATGCTCCTATTTTCCTACACTCTATTCAAGCTAATGTCTGTCCCAAAAAAGTTTTTGGATTCAACATCAGATGGTAGAATGATGATAAAGTTAAATGCATTGTAAAAAATACATGGAAGAGGAAGGATGAAGGCTCTAAAGTGTTTTAGGTGTTTTTGAAATTAAATTTTTTTAACCATGCTCTTGTTAAATGAGCAAAAGCAAAAAAAATAAATAAATTTGGCCTTGTGAACTGATTCCATCAAAAAAGCTTTAGAGGATATTAATTATAATAATCCTAAGTTTGAAGAATTTATTTTATTTTATTACATAGATTATTATGAGTATTAACATGATTTATTATGAATATTTACTTAGGTTATTATGAGTATTAAAGGAGTAATGGTATAATTGAAAAGTTTCAAGGGTGTAAGTGAAAAGCTTTTAAGAATTTTGGGCTATAGTACAAATAACCAAATTTTTAAGAGCATCCTCCAACAATTAAAATTTTGCTATTTGGTCCCTGACCACATAAAAATCTCCTCCTTTAGTAGAAAATTTACCAATCACTATTCATACAATTTCTCTAGAACCTTCACTTTCTCTCTCCAAACCTTATAGGAAAATCTTCATTTAAGCACTACCAAACCTTTATTTGTGATACTACTGACAACATTAGATTCAAAATGATGAAAACTACAAATTTGGCCAAACTATTTCACTAAACTAGTGAAAAAACTACTAGAAACTATAGGGAAAAAACCATAGAAAATGTGAGTTTCGAAATTCCTATTTAAAGTGATCAAAACAAAAATTAGGGTAGATTTTAAGCTCTTTGAGTTGATAGAATGTTTTTTTGCAGTCCTAATGAAATTCAAACGCCACTTGCTTTCACAACATCTTGCATAGGGGAGATGCTATCTTAGATAAGTCGTTTATAAATCTTTTATAAAATTTTACATGTTCAAGAAAAGAACGAATTTTTCACAAACTAGTAGGGTAAGGTAAGCATGAAATCACACTAGTTGTAGCCTTATCTACCTCTATCCCCTGAGATGAAATAACATGCAATAAAACTATACCTTGATTGACCATAAAATGGCATTTTTCATAATTCAATACAAGGTTAGTTTCCATGTATCTTTTTAGAGCAAGTGTAAGGTTATGGAAGCATTTAATAAAATGGAAAATTTCAAAATTTAATACAAGGTAAGTTTCCATGCATCTTTTTAGAATAAGTGTAAGGTTATGGAAGTATTTATCAAAGGAATCATTTATAAACAGTAAAATAATCCATAAAAACCTCTATGATTTACTCAATTTAATTAGAAAAAAAATCCTAACATACACCTTTGGAAGGTGGCTAGGGCATTGCAAAGCCTGAAATGTATGCACTTGTATGCGAAGGTTTCAAATGGGTAGTAAAGGTTGTCTTCTCTTGATCTGATAATCAATTGTAATATGGAAATATCCTAAACAACCATAGTAATGATAACTAACTAATATCTTAACCATTTGATGAATGAAAAGTAAAGGAAAATGGTCTTTTTGCGTTATAGAATTTAATTTCTTATAGTCTATACAAACCCACCCCCTATTTTGAACACAGGTGGAACTCAATCCCTCATTTTTGTTTTCCACCATAATGATCCCCATTTTCTTAGGCATAAATCGAATTGAGTTGACCAAGCAGCTAGATGAGATTGGATAGTGTTCACTCCATTAATGTGCCATTCAATGGTTTTGATGATAATTAATAAAATAAAAAGAGTTTCATGAAATACACAAGTTTGAAGAAGTTGCGTTGAGATCTTTTGATGTGTACCAACTCCATTATTATTATTATTTATATTATATATATATTGACTCATGGTTTATGAAGTCATTACCTTTTTTTGCTTCTAACCACTTATCTTGAAATATTTAATTAGTCTAAGCAAGCATGATTAAGATTAAGGGGCAAAAGCTGACATTAACATTAGAGCTATTGTGAGATTACATACATTTCATAGTGTTCTGTTGTTACTTGAAACATACTAAAAGCATGAGAACACCTGAACACTATGCCAAAAGAATACAATCAACACACAGAGATATATATATATATATATATATATATATATTCCCTATTCTTCCACATCGATCACTTTCGGGGACATTGGTGTGGGTGACGACACCTCCACCAAGATCTTAGTCATATTAGTTATAGACACATAATTTATTATCAGGATTTGCCCCAAATAAGGCAACTCAATCCAATGTACACTAAAAGCATAATTACTTATCTGAACATAATATAGAAACATAGTGAGAATTATAGCCCAATAGGTTAAACAATAAATCATAATCATCATCAGCATTTAATCATCATGTTATATTCAGCTGTATAAGCTACAGCAAAATCATCAGGTCATATGAATGCACCGTATCTATGCTTATGAATATCATATAGCAATGAAATGTATGGTATGAATTATTTTTAAAGCATATGAATAACCATTCAAACATATCAAAGGCAATATCAACTGTTAAAAGGGTCATAACATGTCAAAATCACAACTTCATCATATAATGGCTATTAATTACTCATAATATCTTTACTTTTTTTTTTTTGTCAAGGTGAGCATGCTTTTCTCACTCTACTCTCTTTTGAATGTGCTTTTCTCACTTCGTTTAGACATGGCACAAAATCTTTATTTCTCATTATAACCGTGAATAGGGTGTCTCCTATTTGGTGCACCACACACAGACTGCTATGTGACTGTTCTCTTTTTTTTTTCTTTTCTCATTAATAGCCAATATATGATTTTCAAATCAAAAAATATGCCCAATATGCCCACATGCCATAAATTGCACTTCCAAAACATAATCATTTTAAATATCATTTTATAAAACATAATTATGCCAAAATCACATTTAGAATGATAAAGAATTCATGCAATGGAAATGGCTAAGGCTTAAATTAAGACTTATCCAAATCCTCTTTCATTGTTGACTTATAAAGATTCTTCTTCTTTCTTAATTTTTTTTTTATTTTTTTTTATTTTCTTCTACTCTTGGCCTCTAGCCCATTTTCTCTTTAAATAAATCATACTTAAATTATTTTTGAACTTGTGCCCTTAAATTCTTATTACTAAAATTTCTTTTGAAAACATTTTTACTTAAAATCTTATTTATGGCTTCATATACTTCTTATCCATTAACTCCTTAGAGTTTTGGTACTCCTTTTTATTAAAAATTTCCACCCATTCAAGTACTAAGGCCCAGAAGACATTCTGGATTTTAGGGTCTAAACCTTTCGTTACTATTTAAGCCATATCTCTCTTATTTAGACTCCTATTTTGGTGATTCTAGAGCATGTGGAAAGACAAAAACATACAACTTTCATGTTAAGAATTGTGGTAAAAACCTATGACATTTGGGTGCTATCGAGCCCTCAAGTTCACTGTTATTTCACCTCGGTTGGGTTTTAACGTTTTCTTACTAATTGAGTCATATCTGCCTCATATGGACTCCAAATTAGATGATTCTAGTTACAAAAAATCCGTAAGACATATATATACATTTTTTTGGTTAAAGATTTCTTTTAATTCCTTATAGATAATTCCCAAAAAATTGAAAATAGAAAGCTTATTTTCACTACCCTGGGTTTCCAACTTCTTAAGCTTCTCTTATTATCTGCTTAAGATTATGGTTAGGCATTTTAGTCTCCGAATGTCCAATTACTCGAATCCCTATTATATAATGTTTTAGCTATATCTTTTACTTATTATAATATATTCCATCATCCACTTCTTCAAAAAAACATAATCAATCAAGCATAATTAATTATGTTTTTCAATTGAAGTTTCCCATGGTCTTTTAGAATTTTAAGGCCGTAATTATTTTATCAACCTAACCTTTCATCATTTTTACCATATTTGAATACACATAAAATCAAAAGCACAATAGCCTAGAATTTTACCACCCATAGCCAAGACCATGCAGAAAATTTCATACCAACCTAAGTAATCAGACAATATTATCACATACAAGATCTACATGTAACAAGATATAAAAACATTCATGGCCAACATCAAGAGTAGAAAAATTATTACAAGTCTCATCAAACTCCTAGGATCAAAGTCCCATATAAATTTTACAAAAATTTTAAAGTTCTTTCAAAAAAAAATATTGTTAAACCTACCTACATTCTTTCTACCTTAGTTAGTTCTCTTCTTCTTGTTTCCCCTTTAAAGGATGGCGAGATTCTCCCATTTTCTTTGCTATTCCAGCAACATGAATAAGAGGAAAATGATAAGTTTTAAACCCTAGAGATGAAGAGAAAGAATGGATTGAAGTGAAAATTATACTAGCTTACCTTGAGCACTTAGTTTCCCTATACTCCCTTTTTTTCTCCCTTCCTCTCTTCTCATTTCTATCCTTGAGCTTGCTTCTTTTTTTTTTCTCTCCCTTCACTTGGCCCAAACTCCCCTTGCTAAGAATGGTAATTGTTTAAAAATTACAAAGGGTCAACCTCTCTAAATCACGAGTCTTTTACTTTACTTGTGGGGCATTCCATAAAATCATCATTATTGCTCATTATGGTTTCTTCTTGTAGTGTGCAATGCCTCGACCTTCACTCCCTCTACCTTGGTCGAATTATGAACCTCAATATAGGGTAGATTTGCTTGAATTTTTGTGATGAGACAGGCTTGAGACTAGTGGCAAAAATCTCCTTAAAACATGAGATTGCTTACTTCTACTATAGTTTACTTAATGGGGGATTATTATGGCTTATTAGAGTCATCTTAGGTGGCAAAATTTCATCCTTTCTTCCCCTCCTATCTTGGCCGAAATCATCATCTATGAGAGTGGATATTTGTTTTAAAAATCCATACAATGATTGTTCCTTGTTTGGCACTCATTTGCCTTACTTATTTAACACTTAATTGGCTTTCTTGTTGTTCACTCATTGAGAGGCAATCATTGCCAATCTTGATGTGGTACTATTGCACCAAGGGAGGCTTCATCGCTTCTTGAATTTGGGCTCTATTTTCTCCCTTGGGTTTGGCCTCTCCCCTTTCTTTCTTGCTTGGGCCAAAATGCTTCCTTAGATATGGGAGGCTTAGCCTTCACGTACATGCAAACTTGGATTTGGTGGCCCACTTCCATTGAT
This sequence comes from Gleditsia sinensis, assembly GCA_037074535.1. NCBI lineage: Eukaryota > Viridiplantae > Streptophyta > Magnoliopsida > Fabales > Fabaceae > Gleditsia > Gleditsia sinensis. Next base: position 44,104,657 of record CM073464.1, read on the forward strand.
CTAGCTCAAGTCCATGATATGTCTTTCTATTGGGTTATTCATGTGGCTTGCCAACAACCCATGTGAGGTGAAAAAGTCCAAGATGAAATGTCTATGAGTTGATATCCAAGGTGGAAACCCAATAGTGTAAGGTGAGATGCCAAACTTAGGGAATTTAGTTCTTGAATTAGGAGAATCAATATAATCTAACTCCTTGAAATTCCAAAACCTCCACCCAACTTAAAAAATTCACTTTCCTTACCCAAGAATTTTGCCCCCTACTAGCCACCATTTCAAATTTTGCCTTTTAGGTTTTCCTCCAATTTTTCTTATTCCCTTAATGTTATAAAAATTTCCCATACCTACACATAAGATTAAGAATTTCTAAGGAATATCTTTTAATAAGTATTTATCTTCATTCCTTATTCCTCTTAATTTAATAATTTACATGCCTTAATAGTGAATGAAAATTAAGGATGTTACATGATGCATTTCCTTAAGCCAAGAAATGGAGTGTTTGGCGAAATCAAGAATCATCTTGAAAATTCAATGGGTGTTTTGATTTCCGTAAGTTACGTTAATAAGATCGGATTCAGTTCTTTGTCCAAGAACCAAGGGAAGCTCTCACTTTGGCAGAAAATTGAATTCTTATTAGTCATCAATTTAAATTACATAAGCATAAGGGAACCCTTATATAGTCACTCTATGGAATGTATTTTATAGGCTTGTATTTGTATTTTATACATGTTGCTTTAAAATTTATATATGCAATGTAAACATGCAATTGCACGTATCACAAACAAGTAACGTCCCACGAGGAATTGTTAACTAGGAATTACTATAGAAGATTGACCTATAAACGCAGTGAAAAAGTTGTTGGTGATTAAAGAGAAATTGGATTCGATCACAAAATAAGATAATGAACTAAACAAGGAATACTAAAATGATATCTTGCAACACACTAGATTAACAGAAGAAAATTAGATAATAAGGGAAACTAGGATTGTTTTAGGGTTGATATTAGCTCTTGCACCAATTTTGCTCTAACTTTGCAACAAAAATCCTTAATGAACCTTCTATAAAATCCTGCATGCCCAAGAAAGCTTCTAATACCTTTCAATGAAGTGGGAGGAGGCAACTTCTTAATGATTTTCACTTTGGCCTTATCAAATTCTAGCCCCTTCTGAGAAACTTTGTGTCCCAACACAATTCCTTTTTTTACCATGAATTGGTATTTCTCCCAATTCAATACAAGGTTTGTCTCCTTACATCTTTGCAGAACTTTAGCTAGATTTCCCAAACACAAGTCAAAAGAGTTTCCAAAAACTGAAAAGTCATCCATGATAATTTCCACAAACTACTCTACCATTTTAGTGAAAATTTCCATCATACATCTTTGAAAGGTGGTTGGAGCATTGCATAGCTCGAATGGCATCCTCTGAAATGCAAAAGTCCTATATGGGCAAGTGAATGTGGTCTTATGCTGGTCTGTGGGTGCTATGGCAATTTGGTTGTACCCCGAATACCCATCTAAGAAGCAATAGTACTTCCTTCCAACAAGCTTGTCTAACATTTGGTTAATGAATGACAAAGGGAAATGGTCCTTTCTGGTGCTCTTGTTCAGGTTCCTGTAGTCTATGCAAATTCTCCAACCAGTCACAACTTTAGTTGCGATTAACTCATTGTTTTCATTTTCTACTACAGTCATACCCATTTTTTTAGGTACACATTGAACTAGACTAACTCAGGAGCTGTTTGATATAGGGTAGATAATTCTAACATCTAACCATTTAATGATATCCTTCTTCATCACATCCTTTATTATTGGATTAAGCTTTTGTTGAGCTTCAATGGACCCTTTTCATTGTCCTCTAATAAAATCTTATGCATACAAAATAAAGGACTAATGCCTTTAATATCTGTAAGTGTCCATTGTTGTGTCTGTTTTATAAATTACCGCAAGCACACGGCGTAGCTATAGCTAATCCGGCGAGTACGGGTCGTATCCCACAGAGAACAATGTCAATTACTAGAATGATACGAAATATGCTATCTAAATCGATGTAATTCAATGGAGAGTTTGTCACAATTAAGTAAATTAGGAATTCAATTAACAAAAGCCTAGGGTTAGGGTTCACCACACTTATGATATTCAACATTCAACATGTACCTCTAATTGTAATTATCTAGGTTATTGGGGATGGTTTAACCTTAATTAACTAGCAATCTCTTTCAAGCATTACTAATCATACCTAGGTTAATCCAATTGCTTACTTTCGTGGTTCTTAGTTTAACCTAGGTTCATTAAGTTTTATGCCAACTATGGAATACAATTAATCGATTTTCTCTTGCCCACTAATTGATTCATTCCTAGAGAATCTTAAACTACTTTCATGATTAAGATATCCCTAATTAACTATTAGGTTCCGGTATTAATCTTCACCTTTCAGTTTATCAATTAATATCCTAAGACATGATAAAACGTTGGCCAGACATTCATCAACTCATATGATCAATGCATAATAGTCAATCTTAATTAACCATGGATAATACAATTAAGGTTCCAATGATTCAATGTGCACAGTGTATCATTACATCATAAGTGGGTTTACTAAAACCCTAGATCAAATCTACTCAAGTATAATTGAAAGAGAAAACATAATCAAATTCATTAAAGTAATCATCAATGTTCAATACAAACCAAGAGAAAGAGTAGAAGTAGAGATGAATGTAGAGATAGAAAGATAAAACCTGAATTGCTGAATGTAAAGAATAAGAGATACACACTTGAATCAATCTCAAATCTACTCTAAGAACATAAACCAAATGATTCTAGTAAAAAACCTAATCTAAGAGTGTTTCCTAAGCCTAAAAATTAAGTAAAAGAAGGTATGAATATGTCTGGATCCCCTTGGCTGCATTTACCCCATCAATATATATCACTTTTACTGCTCAAAACCCTAAAACATACAGTGTGTACAGACCCGAAGCACGGCCGTGCTTCAGGCTGGATTCTGGGAGTTTTCTACATCCTTCGCACAGAGCACGGCCTGTCCGTGCTTCAAGCACACCAAGCACGGCCTGGCCGTGTTGGGGACTACCATGCTCTTTTCATGCCAATTTTTGGTGTGTTGCCTCCTTGCTTCCTCCTTAGCATATTCCAAGTCCATATGGCTCCTCTCATGATTGTTTTCCCTTGCTTCTTGGCCTCTTTTGCTCACTTACAAGCATAAAATAAACCAAAGCAGTATCCAGAGCAAAGAATAACCAAATACAAGGAAATAATCACAAGTTTACTACTAATTAGGGGATAAAATATAACCAATAAACACTCAAATTTCCCCTTTATTAATTCCCCCATGCTTAAACCTTTGCTTGTCCTCAAGCAAATAACATGACATATTAAAACAAAGGGGAGATTATGCATACAAATTTCAGATAATAGATAAATGCAATACAAAAAATTCTTCACTCAATCAGTGTGCATACAATAGATATATGAATAGACATTCACCAGACAGTCTCTATTCTTCTAAAACTAAACCAAAATTTTCTATTATATATCTGCTTCTATTGGTACCATTGAATGTATGTATGTATCTAATTGATTTTCAGTCACTCAAGTAGACCACCTCATCCTTTAGATCTCCCTATGTTGCCTTACCCTTATTTCTATTTTTCTCACTCTTTTTCTTTTATTTCTCATCATCATTTTTTTCTTTCTCTTTTTTCTATTTCATTCAACTCTTTTTTTATCGAAATATGCAGTGAGTGCATTTTATGCTCCATCTCACTAGGGTAAAGGCAGCTAGATACTCATACTAGGGCCTTTTTGGTGCCTTGAAGGGGTACTCTGAGTGAAAACTTTTTGGGTGTTATATTCCATCATTTTTCACCTCTCCCAACCTTCACACTCTCATAGTGTTAAAAATCAATAAAGACATACAATTCAAAGCACAATAGGAGAGATATTTTACAACAAAAAATAGAGGTTTAATGCTAAAGGAGAGAGACTAAAATTTAAACTACCTATTTCATATCCTATTGTGCATCACATGTTCATGAGGTAAAATCAACCTATATTATATCAATCTATCTTTGAAATAGTAAACTATGTGATTTTTGCAGTGCAACATGAGATGTTCAACCAATAATAACTAATCAGAGAAAACCACAAGTCTAAATCTACTCCCCCATGCTTAAACTTGACATTGTCCTCAATGTCAATATCAATGAAAGTACATGCAAAAGGGGAATTAACTTACTTGCTTACTGGTCTTTTGAAGGAGGAGGTTGAGGGTTCTGACTTAGGTGCTAAGTGTCTACTCCCAATGAGATTTAACCAGTTGGAGTGAAGTTATAATGGTGATGACAATAGCAGATGGCTCTTTTCCCTTTCTCTCTCTCTCTTACCTAGAACACGGTCGTGCTTCAAAGCACGGCACACCTGTGCTTGGCGCTAGAATTCCAAAATTCCAGGATTGTGCCCGTGGTAGCCAACACGGGGAGGGGGTGCTTGGGTTGGGATTGCACCACAGCCGTGTCCTGTGACACGGCTAGCCCGTGTTGTCGGCTGGATTTAGAATTTCTTGGAAAACAACTCGTGTTAAGCAACACGGCCAAGGTGTGCTTGGGCTTAACGTGGGGTACGGCCGTGTCTTGTGACATGGCCAGCCCGTGTTTGCTGCTGGATCCTCTAATTCTTTGAAAATTAGTGCAGTTTTTTATCCCTTTTAATTTCCTTTGATTTCCATCCTTTAATTCAACCTTGGACATATGGGAATTTACCTATAAAACATAAGGAAACACTCATTAAACCTATAACCAAAGAAGTTAACTAAAATTAAAGATAAAAAACAAAACTCAAAGCAAGAAAACAAAATAAACAGAAACTTTAAAAATTAAAGTGTGGGTTGCATCCCACAAAGCGCTTGTTTAAAGTCATTAGGTTGACTCTTTGGCATGCTTTCCACTCAAAGAGGCTTGAAGAGAGTTTGAATAACTCTCTTTGCTATCCATTGCCTCTTAGTATGTTGTTTGAGGCTTTGCCCAATTTCTTTCAAGGATCCTCTTGGCTCATTCCTTTCCTCCTTAGCTCCATTGAGGTTGAGAGGAGGTGGCTTAGGTTCTACTTTTGGATCTTGGATTGCCTCCTTAACAGCCTTTTTTCTTCCCCCTGTTTGACATAAACACAAGAACTTTCCACAAAGTATAACTCAAATGGGTTAGTAGGAGGAAAATTCATGACATTATTATTCATTTTAGGTCTAAGTAAGCCAATCATGCAACAAGATTCATTTAGAGAAGGGGGTTCATTGTATCATTTAAATTAAATTCAACTTTTTCATCCCTAACATTCAAAGAAAGTTTTTCATCTCTCACATTTATATTGGCACCAGCCGTAGCTAGGAAAGGCCTTCCAAGAATGATGGAGAATTTGTCATCTTCCTCTATATCTAAAATAAAAAAATCAATAGGTATGTAAAACTTACCCACCTTTAGAGGAACATCCTCTAATATACCTACCAAATGCTTGATGGATCGGTCAGCCAAATGAAGAGAAAGAGCGGTAGGCTTCAAGTCACCCATTTGAAGTCTTTTGCAAACCGAAAGAGGCATGAGGCTCACACTTGCTCCAAGGTCACATAGGGCTTTGTCAATCTTCATGTCTCCTATAGAGCAAGGAATTAAGAAGCTTCCGGGATCCTTAAGTTTTTGTGGTAGCTTATTTTGAATTAAAGCACTGGATCCCTTTGTCAGTGCCACAACAACATGCTTTTCAATTTTTTTCTTGTTTGAGAGGATTTCCTTCAGAAACTTCGCTTAAGAAGGCATTTGGGAGATAGCTTATAGGAATGGGATATTGATATTCAGCTTCTTTAGCACATCCAGAAACCTCCCAAACTGCTTCTTTAACTTAACTTTAACCAATCTTTGAGGAAAAGGGATTGGTGGTTCGTAAGGTGCAGGAGCCACATATTTGGGCTCTTCTTCCTTCTTTTGCTCTTCTTCTAGTTCCTCTTCTCTTTTCTTCTCAGATGTAGCCTGAGGTTCATCTTCTTTTATCTATTCTCTTCTCTCTGAATCAGCCAATTGTTTACCACTTCTCAGGGTAATGGTATTACAATGCTCTCTAGGATTCTCAGTCTGACCTGAAAGTCTACCCAAATTCCTATTAGATAGGTTTGCTTGCTGTAATATCTGAGTTTCCAGCATCTTGCTATGAGTATCAAGCGAGTCTACCTTTGAGGATAAATCTTTTATAGCCTCATTCATAGAATAGTTCTGGGCTCTAAATTCATCATTCTACTTACTCTGTGTAGTGATAAAATTTTTCACCAGAGCCTCTAAATTTGACTTAGGCTGAGGTGGAGGATTGAATGGCCTCTGATTTTGGAACCCGGGAGATTTCCTAAAATTATTCAGAGGCTGATTTACATTAGGCTTGTATGAAAGATTTGGGTGGTTCCTCCAACCTGGATTATAGGTGTTACTGTAGGGATTGTTTTTCTGATTATTGTTCACAAAGTTCACCTGTTCACAATCTTGAGGTGTGGAATTTCCAAGTTGACAATCACTGGCCACATGGTCAACACACCCACAGATCTCACATGTAGAAGATGAAGAAGAACCAACAGTATTAATGCTCAATTTATCCAAATTTTGAAATAATGCATCAACTTTAGAAGTGAGATGATTAAAAGCATATACTTCATACATACCTGATGGTTTTCTTGGCTACCTCTCACTAGACCAAGAGTAGTGGTTTTGAGCCATATCTTCAATTAACTCATATGCCTCATCAACTATTTTGTTCATAATGGCTCCTTCAGTTGCAGCATCCACAGACATTTGGGTGCTGTAAATTAGTCCATTGTAGAATGTATGGACTATCAGCCACTTCTCCAACCTATGGTGTGGGCATATTATGAGGAGTTCTTTAAATCTCTCCCAAGCCTCATATAATGACTCCCCATCTTTCTGAGCAAAAGTAGTTATCTGATTCCTAAGGTGAGTTGTCTTACTTGGTGGGAAATATTTGGCCAAGAAAGCTTGAGAAAGCTACTGCCATGTAGTTATTGACCTTGATAGAAGCGAATGCAACCATGCACGGGCCTTGTCCCTCATAGAGAAAGGGAATAATCTCAGTCTATTTGCATCTGATGATACTCCATTCATCTTCAATGTGTCACAATATTCTAGAAAGATTGATAAATGGAGATTAGGGTCTTCAGTAGGTGACCCTCCAAACTGATTCTGCTGAACCATCTACAAAAGAGAAGGTTTCAGCTCAAAATTGTTGGCCTCAACAACTAGTCTTACGATATTGGGATTTAGGCCATGAGTAGTTGGGGCGGTAAAATCCTTGAGAGATCGGTTAGCTCTTTCCGAATGATAGGTGCAGAATTTTCTTGTGGCTATCTTTTTCTTATCTTTCGTAGTGTGCGTTCAATTTCTGAATCAAATTCAGTGACAAACTCACATTCTATTCGCATAAAAGAGAAACACACCTATAAAGGAAGAAAAGAAACAAAAAGAAACAAGATAAAATTATGCAAAAAAAATTAAAAGAAAGTGATATAGTCTAGCTATTTCGCGAAATATCTAATATTGACGATTGTTCCCCTGCAACAGCACCAAAAACTTGTTGTGTTTATTTTATAAATTACCGCAAGCGCACGGCGTAGCTGTAATAATCCAGCGAGTACGGGTCGTATCCCACAGAGAACAATGTCAATTACTAGAATGATATGAAATATGCTATCTAAATCGATGTAATTCAATAGAGAGTTTGTCACAATTAAGTAAATTAGGAATTCAATTAACAAAAGCCTAGGGTTAGGGTTCACCACACTTATTATATTCAACATTCAACATGTACCTCTAATTGTAATTATCTAGGTTATTGGGGATGGTTTAGCCTTAATTAACTAGCAATCTCTTTCAAGCATTACTAATCATACCTAGGTTAATCCAATTGCTTACTTTCGTGGTTCTTAGTTTAACCTAGGTTCATTAAGTTTTATGCCAACCATAGAATACAATTAATCGGTTTTCTCTTGCCCACTAATTGATTCATTCCTAGAGAATCTTAAAATACTTTCGTGATTAAGATATCCCTAATTAACTATTAGGTTCTGGTATTAATCTTCACCTTTCAGTTCATCAATTAATATCTTAAGACGTGATAAAACGTTGACCAGACATTCATCAACTCATATGATCAATGCATAATAGTCAATCCTAATTAACCATGGATAATACAATTAGGGTTCCAATGATTCAATGTGCACAGTGTATCATTACATCATAAGTGGGTTTACCAAAACCCTAGATCAAATCTACTCAAGCATAATTGAAAGAGAAAACATAATCAAATCCATTAAAGTAATCATCAATGTTCAATACAAACCAAGAGAAAGAGTAGAAGTAGAGATGAATGTAGAGATAGAAAGATAAAACCTAAATTGCTGAATGTAAAGAATAAGAGATATGTAACAACTCCATTTAAGTTTAATTTTTTTTAAATACCATGAAGTTATTAACTCGTTACAACTTAACTCAAAATAATATTTATTTAATTTATACAATACAGAGTTTACATACATGTCATTAATCAAAACATACGTACAACATATCAAACATATAAAAATCTACATCTTATTTATTCTGGTTAACCAATTTCGGAGATATATGTGCGGGTGGTTGCACCTTCACCGGGATCTAAGCCAACTCGACCACAAATATTTTATTTGCTTTTAGGATATGCCCAACATAAAGTACTCGATCCAATGTGTACTAAAAGCCAGAGCCATAGAAAAATCTGCGTAACTAATTTTCTAAACATGATATGGAAATATAGTGAGAATTAAATCCAAGTAAGTTCAACAATAGATCATCATCAATATAGCTCATCACGTCATGTTCAGCTGTATAAACTACAACAAATATCTTTGGTCACATGAATGCCTTATATCTATGCACAAGAGAATCGTACAATAATGACATGTATGACAGGATTAACTATTTTCAGAATATCATATGATGACTATCAATTTATTCTCATATCAATCTACCCTGGTCAGGGTGAGTATTTTCTACTCTCTGGTACGGGCTTTTCTCGCTCCGTCCGACATGGCCCATTTTCTCTTTCTTTTCTCATTAACATGATCATAATCGTTGGTAGGGCGTCCCCTACTGGTGCAACACACGGATTGTCATGTGACCGTGCTCATTTCTTTTCTTTTCACAATGATAGCCAAAAATATGCTTTCAATAACAAGTATGTTCATCAAAATATAACTATTACCAAAAATCATTGGTAATCAGGCCATGAACATAACCATTTTAAATATCACTTTATAAAATATTTCCATGTCAAAATTTCACACTTAAGATGGTAAGAAGTTCATATAATGGCAATGGCTATGACTATACTAGTCATTTTTTATTTTCATTTATAAGATTCATCTTCTTTTTTAAATATTAATTTTATTTCTTTATTTTCTTGATGCAGGTTTTCATCCTATCTAACCTTGTCTTACTAATCAGAGCATAACTCCCTCAATTTAACTCCAATGTAGGTGATCTTGGTGTTAATTTCAAGATAAAACAATTATATAAAACTATTATGTTGAGCATTGTAGCGAAATATTAAGAAATAAAGGTGATATTACTCCCTCAATGTACATGTTAGTTCTTCTCGGATAGGTTCTGACCTCTGCCTACTAATCAGTCCATATCTCCCTCATAAAAATTCTAAATTAAGTGATTCCAGTGGTTAAAATTCCATGACACATATAGCTATAATTCTTATGTTAACCATTCATTTTAATTCCCTACAGAATGTTCCCATAAATTAAAATATAGAAGCTATCCTAACATATTCCTCCCTAATTAACCATTTTCTGACCTTTGTTTACAAATCAGACCATATATACCTCATATGAATTCTAAATTGAATGATTCCAGTGGCTAAAAATTCGTTAGACATAGATATATATTTTTTTGTTAACCATTTATTTATATTCCCTATATAATATTTCCAGAAATTAAAACACAGAAGCTATCCTAATATATTTTTCCCTAATTTACCAGTTTCTGACCTTTTCTTATAAATCAGACCATATCTATCTCATATAGACTCTAAATTGAGTGATTTCAGTGGCTACAAATCCGTGACACATATAGCTATAATTCTTATGTTAACCATTCATTTTAATTCCCTACAGAATGTTCCCAGAAATTAAAATACAGATGCTATCCTAACATATTCCTCCTTGATTGACCAGTTTCTGACCTTTTCTTATTAATCAGACCATATCTATCTCATATAGACTTCAAATTGAGTGATTTCAGTAGTTAAAAATCCATGAGACATAGATATACATTTTTCATGTTAACCATTTCTTTCAATTATTTACTGATTCTTCCCAGTATTTTAAAAACAGTAGCTTAAAATTCTGCCACCTATAGCTATACTCATGCAGAACTATCTACACCAAGCTAAGTATTCAAACATACATGATATATAACATGATATAGCAACATCCATGACCAATCATTAAAGTTCTAAGATCAAAATCCCATATAAATATTACAAGTTTTGAAACTTTTCTTCAAAAAGAAATATTGTTAAACTTACCTGGAGCACTTAGTCCTTTAGGCTTCTCCTTCCTCTTTCTTCCTCTCCTCCTCTCCTTTCCTCACTCTACCTTACTTTTATTTTTTATTCTCTCCCTCACTTGGACGAAATTACCATGCTATAAGGTTGGGTTTTGCTTATATAGACTATCAAATAATTCACCTTTCATGATCATGGGTCTACCTTATCACAATTAGGTTACACTTGATTGAATTTTTGGAAAACAAACAACTTATGTTCTTGTCTTTCTCTTCCTTAGTCAAGATATGCATAGGAAAAGGAGATTTGTATTTTGAAAATTATGATAATATGTTCTTAAGATATGGGACAAGGTCCCTTTGATTTAGGGATTCATTTCTTTTTTCTTTTGTGTTAATCAAGTATGATAGGTTTGCCTTTTTAGGTGGCAAATTTCTTACCCTTGAATCTCCATTATTTGGTTGAAATTATTTGTGTGGGATAGAAATGTTTTGTCCTAATGCCATGTATTATCATACCACTTGCTAAAATTATGAGTGTAGGATATAGATGTTTTGTCCTAAAACCTTGTATTATCATACCACTTGCTAAAATTATGAATGTAGGATATCACACCACTTGCTAAATTTTTGTCTTAATGCCATGTCACCTAATCTTGATTACACCATTATTTCATCACTTTAATTTTATTTTTATTTTTATTTTTTCTCTTGGGTTTGGGCTCATTCTTGCCCATTTTCTTTACTTTGGTTAAAATTCTACCTTTCATAATGGGCTTGGTCACATTTTCATGATTTTTGGGTTACCGGTCCAATTTCTATATCCTAGTCCAAGTCTATGTTTTATTTCTTCATTGGGCTATCTTATTGGCTTGCTAAATATTTATGTGAAGTAGAAAAACTCTATATGAAGTGTCCATGGGTGAAAACCCAATTTATGGGTGGAGATACTAAACTTAGTAACTTTTGCTCTTAAATTAAGAAAAATTACCCTAATCCGATCTTGAAATTTTTAGACCTTTACTTATTTCACAAAAATTTATCTTCCTTACCAAAGAATTTCACTTTTCTTTAGCATGTTTATTTCTAATATTTCCTCTTAGGTTTTCTTTCTTTACCTATTCCATTAATATTAGAACTTTTCTTTGCATACACGTAAGGTGAAGAATTTCTAAGAATTATATTTCCCTAGATATCTAAAAATTGTCTAATAAATTTTATTTCCTTAATTAAATATTTATGTACCTTTATCAATAAAAGAAATGAAATTATGGATGTTACTTTGAATACTTTTGTACTTTTATTAATACATGAATTGAAATTAGGGATGTTACATTTCTCTCCCCCTAAAAGAAATTTTGTCCTCAAAATTTCAGAAATTACCTAATAAGAACAATTTCGGATATTTCTTCCTTATGACTTCTTCTAGCTCCCAAGTTGCTTCTGCCGGAGTTAAACCTTCCCATAACACCTTAACTAGGGGAATAGTTTTGTTTCGCAATTGCTTCACGTCAGTGTCCAATATAGATGTTGGTACTAGCTGGTATGTCATGTTCTCCTTTATTTGGATTGGTTCATTTCGTATCACATGTGTAACATCCCTAATTTCGTTTCTTTTATTGATAAAAGTACATAAATATTTAATTACGGAAATAAAATTTATTAGACAATATTTTAGATATCTAAGGAAATATAATCCTTAGAAATTCTTCACCTTATGTATATGCATAGAAAATGTTTCTAACATTAAGAGAACAAATAAAGAGGGAAAATCTAATAGGAAAAAAAAGTAGAAATAACATACTAAAGAGATGAAAAATTCTTGGATAAGGAAGATAATTTTTAGAAACAAGTAAAGGTTTTAAAATTTCAAGAACATTGGATTAGGGTAATTTTTTCTAATTCAAGAACTAGAGTTACTAAGTTTAACATCTTTACCCATACATTGGGCTTTTACCTATGGACACTTCATATAGAGTTTTTCCACTTCACATAAGTTTCTAGCAAGCCCATTGGATAACCTAAGCAAGAAATAAAACATAGACTTGGACTAGGATATAGTAATTGGACCGATAGCCCAAAAATTATGAAAATGTGACTAAGCCCTCCAAGAAAGGTAGAATTTTATCCAAAGCAAAGAAAATGGGTAGGAATAAGCCCAAATCCAAGAGGAAAAATAAAATAAAATAATAATAATAAAGATTAGGTTACATGGCATTAAGACAAAAATTTAGCAAGTGGTGTGATTCTACATTCATAATTTTGGCAAGTGGCATGATAATACAAGGCTTTAGGAAAAAAACATCTATATCCTACACTCATAATTTTAGCAAATGGTATTAGGACAAAACATTCCTATCCCACACAAATAATATCAACCAAATAATGGAGATTCAAGGGCTAGAAATTTGCCACCTAAAAAGGCAAATCTATAATACTTGTTTAAGACAAAAGAAAATGGAAATGAATCCCTAAATCAAAGAGACCTTGTCCCTTATCTTAAGAACATATCATCATAATTTTCAAAATATAAATCTCCTTTTCCTATGCATATCTTGACTAAGGAAAAGGAAGACAAGAACATAAGTTGTTTGTTTTCGAAAAATTCAACAAAGTGTATCCTAATTATGATAAGGTAGACCCATGATCATGAAAGGTGTATTATTTGGTGGTCTATTTAAGCAAAACCCACCCTTACAACATTTAAATTTTTTCCAAGTGAGGAAGAGAGAGAAATTGAAGCAAGGTAGAGTGAGGAAAGGAGAGAAAGAGAGGAGAAGAAAGGAAGGAAGAAGAAGGAGACGTTTAGAAGGCTAAGTACTCAAGGTAAGTTACCTTAATCTCCACTTGAATCCATTTTTCTTCTTCATCCTTGAGGTTCAAAAACTTACCCTCCTTCTCTTACTTAAGCTGCTAGAAAAGCTAAGGGAAGGGAGGAATCTTGCTACTTCTTTCAAGAGGAAACAAGAAAACCAATTCACTAAGTGAGCTAGGGAGATTCTTAGGTAAGTTTAACAATATTTCTTTTCGAAGAAAAGCTTTGAAATTTGTAACATCTATATGGGAATTTGATTTTAGAACTTTGATGATTGGTCATGGATGTTGGTTTATCATGTTACATATTGATCTTGCATGTGATGTATGTTTGAATACTTAGGCTGGTTTAGATAGTTCTGCATAGGTATGGCTATGGGTGGTAAAACTTTAAGCTTCTATTTTTTAAAATTCTGGGAAGAATCAGTAAGGAATTAAAATAAATAGTTAACATAAAAAATGTAGATATATGTCTCACGGATATTTAACAACTGAAATCACTCAATTTGGATTTCCAATGTGGGAGATATAGTCAAATTAGTAAGTAAAGGTTAGAACCTACCCGAGAAGAAATAATATTGCATTTAAGGGAGTAATAACACCAAGATTTATTACTATTTTGCTGATATGATTAACATAATAGTTTTAGATAATTGTCTTATCTTTCTATAGACACCAAGTTTACCTCAATCAGAGTTAAAATGAGGGAGTTATGATCTGATTAATGAGCAAAGATCACAAAACACGGCCAGGCCATGTTCTGGGTGCTTCAAGCACGGGTTAGCCGTGTTCGGGGCTATTTTTTAGTACGTTTGAAGTATTTTTAAAGCATGGCCGTGTCCTGAAACATGGTCAGACCGTGTTGGAAGCTGGTGAAGCCTATTTTCAATATTTTTCTACCCTAGATGAACCTCTTTAACTATAGGGTAATAGTAGAAATCAAAATAGAGAAAAATGCTCTATAAATTTGTAAGAACATGTGTTAGAAATGATATAAATAAGAAGAAAATGACTAAAGGCCAAGCATAAAGAAAATGAAGAGATGAAATTAATATTTAAAAAAGAAGACGAATCTTATAAATGAAAATAATAAATGACAAGTATATGCCATAGCCATTGCCATTGTATGAACTTCTTACCATCTTAAGTGTGAAATTTTGACATGGAAATATTTTATAAAGTGATATTTGAAATGGTTATGTTCATGGCATGACTACCAATGATTTTTGGTAATAGTTATATTTGGATGAACATACTTGTTATTGAAAGCATATTTTTGGCTATCATTGTGAAAAGAAAAGAAATGAGCACGGTCACATGGCAATCCGTGTGGTGCACCAGTGGGGGACGCCCTACCAACGGCTGTGAATATGATCATGTTAATAAGAAAAGAATGAGAAAGTAAGCCATGTCAGACGGAGCGAGAAAAGCCCATATCGGAGAGTAGAAAATACTCACCCTGACCGGGGTAGCTTGATATGAGAATAAATTGATAGTTATCATATGATATCCTAAAAAAAATAGTATTGATGCCATACATGTCATAATTGTACAATTTTCATGTGCATGGATAAAGTGAATTCATGTGACCTAAAGATATTTTCTGTAGTTTATACAGATGGACATGACATGATGAACTATATTGATGGTAAATTATAATTTATTGTTGAACTTACTGGGATTTAATTCTCACTATATTTCCATATCATGTTCAGAAGAATAATTATGCAGATTTTCTCAATGACACTTATTATTTTCGTACGTTGGATCGAGGTGCCCTACCTTGGACAACTACCAGTTATATCAAATGTATCTGTAGTAGATGTGACTGAGATTCCGGTAGAGGTGCCACTTGCACCAGTGTCCCCGGAAGTAGTCGACATAGATGATTAGAGCTAATATGTATCTTTGTACAAATGTTTGTAAAATAATGGTGTGTAGTTTGTAAAATAATGGTGTGTATGGAAATTCAGTATTGTATCACTGTTAATAACAATTATGCTTGTTTAAAGTGATTATTATTACGAGTTAAGTTGTTAGAATTAAAGCAGTAATAGCTTCATAGAAATTTACAAATATAATTTTTTTTTTTTACATTTACATAAAAGGAGTTGTTACAACATGTGAGGAGTCTGGAAGATACTTCCGGAGCTGTGATACATGGAAAACATTATGCAAGTTGGAAAAATTAGGTGGGAGAGCAACTTGATATGCTGATGTCCCTACTTTCTTCAGAATTTGGTAGGGTCCCAAAAATCGCGGACTTAGCTTTCTTATTTTGAGAGACCTACTAACTCCAGTAGTTGGGGAAAGTTTCAGAAATACATGGTCTCCTTCCTCAAACTCTAGAGGTCTATATCTCTTATCGTAGTAACTCTTTTGCCGACTCTGAGCTGTAAGTATTTTGTATCATATCATCCTTATTTGTTTAGTGGTTTGGTGAACTAGATCAGGACCCAACAAGTTCTTTTCTCCTACCTCAAATCAACATAATGGAGATCGGCACTTTCTACCGTATAAAGCTTCATAGGAGGCCATCTTAATACTAGAGTGATAGCTATTATTATAAGCAAACTCTACTAAAGGTAGGTACTTATCCCATCCTCCACCTTGCTCTATCACACAGGCCTTCAACATATCTTCTAGGGTTTGAATGATTCGTTCTGTCTGCCCGTCAGTTTGAGGATGGTAGGCAGTATTGAACCGCAACTGAGTACCAAATGCTTCCTGCAATGCCTTCCAAAACCTCGATGTGAACCTAAGATCTCTATCAAAAATGATATTTAAGGGAATTCCATGCAGTCTAACTATTTTCTGGACGTACAATTGAGCTAATTTATCCAGTGAATAGTTAATTTTTATGGGTAAAAAGTGAGCAGATTTGGTTAATCTATCAACGATTACCCAGATAGAGTCATGTCCCATTGAAGTATTGGGTAATCCCACAATAAAGTCCATTGAGATACTGTCCCATTTCCATTTAGGGATCTCAAGAGGTTGTAGAAATTCGACTGGCTTTTGATGCTCCACCTTCACCTTTTGACAAATGAGACATTTCGCCACAAACTCAGCAATTTCCTTTTTCATCCCTGGCCCCCAATACATCCTTTTTAAATCCTGGTACATTTTAGTACATCCAGGATGGATTGTGTATTTACTCTGATGCGCTTCCTGTAGGATCTTAGTCCTCAACTCTCGTTCTTGAGGGACACAAATCCTTTCTAGATACATGATTGCTCCATCTTCCATAACAGAAAAATTACCTTGGTCTTTATGATCCTATAAGTATTGGTCGTGAGCTTAAGCCTTTTTGATCTGAGCTCTAAGGTCACACCCTATACTTAAACCATTAATGACTAGCTTCTTTGGAGTAAGAGTTATGGCTAACTTCAAATTTCGAAACTCCTCTAGCATCTGCATCTCATACACCATCATCTGACCCATGTGCAGAGATTTTTGACTTAAGGCATCTGCTACAACATTTGCCTTTCCGGGATGATACTTTATCTCAAACTTGTAGTCATTGAGGAATTCTACCCATCTTCGTTGCCTCATATTTAACTCCTTCTGATCAAAGAGGTATTTAAGACTCTTATGATCACAATATACTTCAAAGGTTGCCCCGTACAAATAGTGTCACAAAATCTTTAAGGCAAACACCACTGCCGCCAATTCAAGATCATGGGTTGGATAGTTTCCTTCGTGGGGTCTCAGTTGCCTAGAGGCGTAAGCAACTACTCTCTTATCTTGCATCAGCACACATCCTAGCCCTTTCTTTGAAGCGTCACTATACACTTCTAAATGTCCCGTGGGGTCTGGAATAATTAAAACAGAAGGAGTGGTCAGTCTTGTCTTAAGCTCCTGGAAACTAGCTTCACATTGATCAGTCCATTTGAAAGGACTTCCCTTCTTGGTCAATTTAGTCAATGGCAAGGCAATACAATAGAAGTTTTGTATAAACCTCCTGTAGTATCCTACCAAACCCAGTAAACTTCTGATTTCCGTAACCGTCTTTGATCTCTCCTATTGAATCACTGCTTCCGTCTTGCTAGGATCTACGGCTACCCTCTATTAGAGATGACATGTTTGAGAAACTTCACCTCTGACAGCCAAAATTCACACTTCTCCAATTTGGTACGTCCTAGTCCTCAAGGAAGTTTTTGGTACGTCCTCCTCCTTGATCCTAATTGGATGATATCATGACCTCAAGTTAATTTTAGAAAAGATGGAGACTCCCTTCAGTTGATCTAATAATCAGCTGTCTGTAATCTATGCATAGTCTCAAGCTCCCGTCTTTCTTCTTAACAAATAATACAGGAGCTCCCCAAGGTGATACACTCGGTCTAATGAATTGCTTGTCTAATAGTTCCTCCAACTGTTAATTGAGTTCCTATAGTTCCTTCGAGGCCATTCTATATGGTGCAATAGAGATAGGTTCTATTCCAGGTAAGAGATCAATATAGAACTCTATCTCTCTCTTGGGAGGTAAGTCTGGAATATCTTATGAAAATACTTCAGGAAACTCGTTGGTTATTGGGATTTCATCAAGCTTCGATACGACTTCTAGGTTTGATAAATACAAGAGAATGTATCCAAGTACTCCATTCTTCAACTCCCTATTAACTTTATTGGCATTAAGCATCAATAACTGGACCTCCTCTTTCGGAGTAGGAGGTAGAAATTCAACGGTCTTGTTACAACAATTTAGCAAGGCTCGATTTCTAGATGGTGACTTGACAGTCCTTACATACAGAGGAAGGTAATACCCTTTCCCCTGTAGGGGTTACTACGGATAGCTCATAGGAAGTTTCAGAAATAGGAAACTGAAACTTCCTAATACATTCTTTCGATATAAATGAATGACTAGCACCAGAGTCAAATAACACCATAAGAGCAAATCCATAGATATAGCATGTACCTTGAATCATTTCGGAAGATTGAACTACCTCTTGGCCACTCAGAGTGAAAACCCTTCCTTTTACTTGAGGCCTCTATTCTGGCTGCTTCCCCACATTCTGTGGACAGTTTCTCGGAAAATGACATTTCTGTCCGCAGTTGAAGTAGACATCTTGTCCCATGTAGCATGGCCGATTACCATGCATGCGTCTGCACTTAGCGCACTTGACTAGGGCGAGGTCTTGTTGGAAAGGTTTGGGACCCGCTGTCAATGGCCTCTTACTAGCTCCATATCCACTTCTTCTCACGTTCTTGCTAGGGTTGAAAAAAAATTTCTTCCTTTTCCATAGGTTTCGCCTTTGCTTTTCGCCCTCCACTGCTTTTAAAATTTTCTCCACGAGTCTACATTTATTGATCAGAGGCACAAACTCCCAAATCTCCATAGCTACAACAATATTTTTTATGTCCGGGTTCAGTCCCGCTTCGAACTTAACAGCCTCCATGCTTCATCAGGGTTAAATCGCAGATAAGAGGAGAACTTAGACAATTCCTCGAATCTCGCGATGTATTGGTCTATAGTCATGCTACCCTGCCGGAGTTGGAGAAATTCGATCTCTTTCTCCGCCCTTACAGTACTTGGAAAGTACTTTTCCAAAAAGGTGTCTTTAAACACCTTCCAAGTGATCTGTTTTCCCTGGTGAGTTAAAAGTTCTCTAGCTCCACGACACCAGTATTATGCTTCATCTTTTAGCATATATGCAGCAAAGATTACTTGCGGCTCCTCAGTACAGCCCATCACTTCAAAGATTTTCTCTAACTCCCTTATCCATCTTTCAGCTACAATCGGGTCAAAGCCCCATTGAAAACAAGGTGGCCTAGTCCTCAGGAACTCAGATATGCCGTTATCATTTCCAGCCATCCGATTGTTAACACCATTCACACCATTCGAGTTATTAGCATTCTGGAGGTATTGTAGAATTTAATTAGTGGTCATGACTTGGTCTCGAATAGCCATGGCCAGGTTGTGCAAGGTTTTCTTCGCATTATTTGCTGGATTCCTCCTTGGTGGTGCCATTTCCTACTGTGGCAAAAACAAAGTTATGCTGCTATTGAGGTGATCAAGCCCAATAGTTAGTTCAAAAATATTTAACAGCAGACATAACACCACCTCAGCATGTAGGTAGGAAACACTAGTAATTTCTTACCTATATGAATTCACTGATCCCTACACAGCACAACCACAAACATACTCAAGACACTATAAGATCGATTCAGATAACCATCCACCCACTGGCCATCTAGGATCGACCTCCTCTGATACCAATTATGTAACAACTCTATTTAAGTATTAATTTTTTTAAAAATACCATGAAGTTATTACCTCGTTACAACTTAACTCAAAATAACATTTATTTAATTTATACAATACAGAGTTTACATACATGTCATTAATCAAAACATACGTACAACATATCAAACATATAAAAATCTACCTCTTATTTATTCTGGTTGACCAATTCCGGAGATATAGGTGCGGGTGGTTGCACCTTTACTTACTTCACAAAAAATTATCTTCTTTACCTAAGAATTTCACATTTCTTTAGCATATTTATTTCTAATATTTCCTCTTAGGTTTTCTTTCTTTACCTATTCCATTAATATTATAACATTTTTATACATACACGTAAGGTGAAGAATTTATAAGGATTATATTTCCTTAGATATCTAAAAATTGTCTAATAAATTTTATTTCCTTAATTAAATATTTATGTACCTTTATCAATAAAAGAAATGAAATTATGGATGTTACTTTGAATACTTTTGTACTTTTATTAATACATGAAATGAAATTAGGGATGTTACAAGATACACACTTAAAGCAATCTCAAATCTACTCTAAGAACATAAACCAAATGATTCTAGTAAGAAAACCTAATCTAAGAGTGTTTCCTAAGCCTAAAAATTGAGTAAAAGAAGGTATGAATATGTCTAGATCCCCTTGGCTGCATTTCCCCCATCAATATATATCACTTTTGCTGCTCAAAACCTTAAAACATACGGTGTGTACAGACTTGAAGCATGGTCGTGCTTCGGGCTGGATTCTGGGAGTTTTTTGCATCCTTCGCACAGAACACGGCCTAGCCATGTTGGGGGCTGCCATGCCTTTTTCTTGCCAATTTTTGGTGTGTTGCCTCCTTACTTTCTCCTTAGCATATTCCAAGTCCATATGGCTCCTCTCATGATTGTTTTCCCTTGCTTCTTGGCCTCTTTTGCTCACCTACAAGCATAAAACAAACCAAAGCAGTATTCAGAGCAAAGAATAACCAAATGCAAGGAAATAATCACAAGTTTACTACTAATTAGGGGACAAAATATAACCAATAAATACTCAAATTTCACATTTATCATCCACCCAATAGCTCTTTTAAATTTCTTCAACACCATGACTAGTTGGCTCTTTTGCTTCTCTGTCAAATGTGTTGAAATAATCATGGGTAGAGTACCTGAATCACCCAAGTATGTGTATTTTAGATGCGAAGGTAATGGCTTCAACTCTAAGGCTGGTGATTCATCAACTGATGTCTTTGGTAGTTTCAATTCCAGGGAAGACATGTCCAACGGCTCAACTGCCAATTTTTGCCTTCCAGCGCCCTGTTTTGCTTCTATTCAAGCCCATTTTTCTTCATCTTCACCTTCTGTGTTTGAGCTGCCTTGCCAAACAGTTTCTAATGGGTCCCAATAACACTTCTCAAATTGCTCAGATATTAAAGTATCTATCATGGAAATAACTAAGCACTCCTCCACCTCACTTGGAAACTTCATAGATTGGAAAATATTGAATGTAATTTGCTCATCTTGTACTCTTATAGTCAATTCAGCCTTTCGCACATCAATTAGAGTTCGACCAATAGCTAAGAATGGCCTTCCCAAAATGATTGGTACCTCTGCATCTGCTTCATAATCTAGTACTATGAAATCCGCTGGAAAAATGAATTTATCCACCTTGACCAAGACATCTTATATTTTTCCTTTTAGATAAGCTATAGATTTGTCTGCCATCTGCAATGAAACACGAGTAGGCCTAACTTCTCCAATCTCTAATTTCTTGAATATTGACATAGGCATGAGGTTAATGCTTGCACCCAAATCGCACATAGCCTTTCCAACATACTGGTTCCCAATAGAACATTAAATAGTGAAACTACTTGGATCTTTGAGTTTGGGTGGCAGTTTAATTTGCAACACAACGCTGCATTCCCTAGTTAGAGCAACAGTTTCAAATTCTCTAAACCTCTATTTCTTAGTCAAAATATCTTTCATAAACTTGACATAATTTGGCATTTGTTCCAAAGCTTCCACCAAGGGAATGTTGATGTGTAGTTGTTTGAGGGCATCTAGAAACCTTCTGAATTGCTGGTCTTGTTGCTATTTTTGGAATCTTTGAGGGAATGGTAGAAGTGGTCTGAGTTGCTGAACATTTTGTTGTGGCAATGTTGCAGCATTAGCTCCAGAGGTTTCTGCTTCCTTGCTTACCTCCTCATCCTGCCCTTGTTTGTTCTCCTCTTTATCGAGATGTACAGAAGGATCTTTTGATTCTGTTTCTTTGCTTGGGTTGCTTCCATTATTTTTCTATTCCTAACTGTTATAGCCTTGTAATACTCCTTCCTATCTCTCCTAGGAACTTCAGTATTGCTTAGAAGTGTCCCTGGATGTCTATTTTTTAGTTCATTAGCCAACTGCCCAACTTGAGTCTCCAGATTCCTTAGTGATGTAGCTTGACTCTGGATCACATCATTATTTCTTGCCATATATTCTTTAAGCAAGGCCTCTAAAGAGTTTGGAAACTCATTAGGCTGATGCTTTTACTGCTGGAATTTTGGGGGAAATTGTAGCCTTTAAGGAGTAGAATTGCTTCCCTGGCCAACACTGTGGTTACTCCAAAAAAAAATTAGGATGCTGTCTCTAACTTGGCTTATATGTTTTTGAATAAGGGTTGTTATTGTGATTCATGTTTCCCATATAGCATATTGACTCCAAATTTGAAGGACAACTATCAAATAAATGAGGCCTTTTGCACAGAACATAGGATACTCCAGCTTCTTGAGCCAAATTAACACCTTGAGGGCGATTTAATTGCTAGTTTTTCAAAATATTTACCAAGGAAGCTACTTGGGTCTTAAAAGAGCCTTGCCAAAATATGTATCCACTATGGTTCTGGTTTGAGCATTAAGACCATTATAAAAGGTCTCCATCTAAATGTAGTATGTAATCCCATGGTGAGGGCATCTTCATAGCAGCTCTTTGTACCTCTCCCAAGTTTCATATAGTGACTCCCTATCTAGTTGCTAAAAGGAAGTAATGTCATTTCTCAACCTTGCATTCTTAGTAGGTGGAAAATATTTCATCAAGAACTTCTTGGCTAAATCATTCCAATTGACAATAGAATCAGGTGGCAGAGAATTTAACCATGCTCTAGCTTGGTCTTTTAAGGAATAGGGGAACAGTTTGAGCTTTAAAACTTCATCTATCACTCCATTCATCTTAAATGGATCAGTGACTTCTATAAACACTCTCAGGTGAAGGTGAGGATCCTCTGTAGGCATTCCACTAAATTGCCCAACAGTCTATAGCATCTGGAACATAACTGGTTTAAGTTCAAAATGAAGAGCTTTAATTTCTAGCCTTACTGTGCTTGTATTTAGTCCATTTAGATTTGGCTGAACATAGGCATTCAATACTATGTCACGATCATCCATGTTATCACCTATTGGATTGGCCAATGTTGCTACTTGGTGTAGACCCAACAGTTATCTCCTTCTTCGTAGAAAAGTCCTCTCTTTCTCAGGATCTAATGGTAGTAGCTCCTTGTTTGACTTGTTCATGCATTAGTTCCTTATATTTTAGCTACACTATTCAACATAATAGTGTTAGATAATTGTCTTATCTTTAAATTGACACTAAGATCACCTAAATCGGAGTTGAAATGAGGGAGTTATTATCCAATTAGTGAGAGAAGGTCAGACAAGATGAAAACCTGCATCAAGAAATAACAGGTTATTTCTTCTAGGGTAGGTTTTGACTTTGACTTACTAATCTGTCTATATCTTCCTCATAAGAATTCAAAATTGAGTGATTCCAGTGGCTAAAATTCCGTGACACATATAGCTATAATTTTTATGTTAACCATTTATTTTAATTCCCTATAGAATATTCCCATAAATTTAAACACATAAGCTATCCTAACATATTCTTCCCTGATTAACCATTTTCTGACCACAACTTACTAATCGGACCATATCTACCTTATATGGACTCCAAATTGAGTGATTACAGTGGCTAAAAATCCGTGAGACATAGATATATATTTTTCATGCTAACCATTTGTTTAAATTCCTTACCGATGCTTCCCAAAATTTTAAAAACAGAAGCTTAAAATTTTGCCACCCATAGCCATACCAATGCAGAACTATCTACACCAGCCTAAGTATTCAAACATACATAATATGTAACATGATATAGTAACATTTATGACCAATCATCAAAGTTCTAAGGTCAAAATTCCACATAGATGTTATAAATTTCAAAAAATTTCTTCAAAAGGAAATATTGTTAAACTTACCTTGAGCACTTAGTTTTCTAGACTTCTCCTTCCTCTTTCTTGCTTTCTTCCTCTCCTTTCCTCACTCTACCTTGCTTCTATTTTTTCCTTTCCCTCACTTGGACGAAATTCTAATGTTATAAGGGTAAGTTTTGCTTAAATAGATTATCAAATAATTCACCTTTCATGATCATGGGTCTACCTTATCACAATTAAGATGCACTTGGTTGATTTTTTGGAAAACAAACAGCTCATGTTATTGTCTTCCTTTTCCTTAGTCAAGATATGCATAAAAAAAAGAGATTTGTATTTTGAAAATTATGATAATATGTTCTTAAGATAAGGGACAAGGTCCCTTTGATTTAGGGATTCATTTCCTTTTTCTTTTGTCGTAATCAAGTATGATAGGTTTGCCTTTTTAGGTGACAAATTTTCAACCCTTGAATCTTCCTTGCTTAACTAAAATTATTTGTGTAGGATAAGGATTTTTTATCATAATGCTATGTATTATTACCCACTTGCTAAAATTATGAGTGTAGGAAATAGATGTTTTGTCCTAATTCCATGTATTATCATACCACTTGCTAAATTTTTGTCTTAATGCCTTGTCACCTAATCTTGATTACACCATTATTTCATCACTTTATTTTTATTTTTTCTCTTGGGTTTGGGCTCATTCTTGCCCATTTTCTATACTTTGGTTAAAATTCTACCTTTCATAATGGGCTTGGTCACATTTTCATATTTTTGGGTTACCGGTCCAATTTTTATATCCTAGTCCAAGTCTATGTTTTATTTATTCCTTGGACTATCCTATTGGCTTGCTAAAAATTCATGTGAAGTAGAAAAACTCTATATGAAGTGTCCATAGGTGAATGCCCAATTTATGGGTGGAGATACTAAACTTAGTAACTTTAACTCTTAAATTAGGAAAAATTACCCTAATCCAATCTTCTTAAAATTTTAAGACCTTTACTTACTTCACAAAAATTTATCTTCCTTGCCCAAGAATTTCACCTTTCTTTACCATGTTTATTTCTAATATTTCCTCTTAGGTTTTCTCTCTTTACCTATTCCATTAATGTTAGAACATTTCTATACATACATGTAAGGTGAAGAATTTCTAAGGATTATATTTCCTTAGATATCTAAAAATTGTCTATTAAATTTTATTTCCTTAATTAAATATTTATGTATTTTTATTAATAAAAGAAACGAAATTAATGATGTTACACTTAAAGTTCATATCAACCCTTCTGCAATCCTAGCTAGAGGCTTAGCCCAGCACCATATCCAAGTTATTTATAAATGACAATATCAAAACGACCATACTACAAAGAAGAAAATACAGTAAAAAAACAAAGAAACACAAATAACAGAAGTACGAAAGAAAGAAAAGAGTTCTCTGGAAAGGTCTATTCTCTCCCATGTTCAGTTGCTTCCTCTACTTCCTTCCATGTATCCTTCTCCTTCTTCTTTTGGAGCAACCATCAGTGTTTTCCTCCTCTGTCTGATTAATTTTTAATGGAACAATGACTCCTTTTTCTGTGCGTTCCCGTCAAGAGGTAGGAGTTGTTCTTTGTGTGTCTTTTTTTCATATCTATGTATATATTTTCTATTTTCTCCTTCCCTTCTTATATGCTAGGGTTGTGGTTTTGGTGAGGTGGCCTCTTTTTACAGCTTTTCCTCCTTCCAGCCTACACTCCTGCTAGCGCCCTTTTTCTTCCACGTTTAGTAGTGGAAACAGAACCTACTGTAGCAGGCGAATGTCCTTGCCAACCTGCAGTGCACCACACACAATCAGGTCCCAAACATGCATAGAATATTAATAGGCCAAAAAAATACCCTGCATAACCCAGCTTGCGTACTCTTTGTCATGCAATGCAAACAAAATTTCAAAATTAGCATAATGGGTGCTCTGATATGCAGGAGATACAAAAACCATCTCTATTTAAAGAGAGTTACTACTAAATCAACCAAAAATGTAGAATGATAAGCATGAGAAAAGCATGTAATAACTCCAATAAATTAGAGTTAACAATACACTCTATAAGAAAGTCTTTGAGCTACTTACATTATTTCTTTTGAGAGGTTTGAGTCAAGGGGAGGTAACCTTGATGTAGTTGGATGTGGAAACCCAGTGTGGTATTTTTTTTGGTTGTACAAGGAGAGAACCTAGTGTGTTTCAAGTCAGTTGAGTTATGCTACTGTAAAGAGGCTTATAAGTGCCTGGTTAAACTTGTGGTATAGTGAAACTATCAAGTTGCGGCTTGGGGAATAGACATAGGCTTAGTAGTTAAGTTGAACAAATATAAACATCATTTTGCCTTCCCCCTTACTTTTAGTTTTCAATTTTTCTAAGCACCATATCATCTCTTTACTTTACTGCATTTGTGCTTTATCTTTCATATCTTGGCTTGTTTACTTGTGTTCAAGTATTTTGGCTTATTTACCTTTCATCTAAAGTGGTTTTTGTGTTTAAGAAAATTTGATTTACTAGTTTTATAGTTGCTAGTTTTTCAAAAGGTTTGCAAAAGAGTTTGCAACTTCATTCTTTCTTCCTACTTTAGTGCAAAATTTTAAAACACCAAATTCATCCCCCCTCTTGGGTGTGAAACATTCATAACAAGTGGTATTAGAGCTTAGACTATTGCAAAATACTTAATTGTCTTAAGAGTAACATAGCTGGAATAGGTGATAGCATTTTGTTTGAAGGGTATCCCATTAACAAATTTCTGGGTTTTAATTGTTAGAGTTATATTCATTGAAAGTTAAGAATGAAAATTTTTATAGAGGTTATTGACTCTAATTTATGGGACGCCAACTAAGACTTAAGCTCAAAAGTGCTTAGATTGAATTTGACAAGAGGAATGTCTAACTCAATGCCAAGGTTAAAAATATCACAAGTGCTTTTAGGCAAAATGAAGTGGGCTTAAACAATGTGCTTGCTAAGTTCACTAAAGGGAGATATAATCTAAATATGCTACTAGGTAATTAAAGGTGTATGTTTAACAAAGCTAGCATAGGTTATAAAGCTAAAATTGGAGAAAAATATTATAAATTTTTTTGTACTTTTTACTATATCAAGCAATCCAAACATAGCCTACTCTTATTGTTGTAAAAAGGGGCATAGTATAAATTTTTTTTATAAGAATGATCCTATGTTTGGAAATAAAATGAAATGGGTACTTAGAGGTACCATTGATGCTTCTAATCCTCAAGGACCCAAAAAGACTTGGGTGCCTATGGAAAATAGTTAGTGTGTTTTACATGTGGGACATAAACAATAATTGCATAGATTATTAATATTTATTTGAGTCCAAGGGTCTCCAAGAAGTAGTTGCCTTTGTTGTTTGGAAACCTCTTAAAGCCAGAGAATAGGTGAGATTCTTCCATATTCTTTATTGTTTTTAATCCTATTATTGTTCCATTAATGTGCTTGCCTTTTGTTTTTAAAAGCTTTTCTAACTTAGGCCTAGGAGTAGCTATAATTTTGTTTTGGAGGTTCCCATTTCTCTCTAATATGCCCATCATCAAGCACCATAACTACCTTCAAGATCCAAGAGTAAATATGCTTCAAGAATATGAGTTTTAAAGAGTTAGGAGAAGTACTCAAGGGAAAAACAAAGGTATATAGGCTTCCACTAAGTCTATTTGACTTCTATTTAAGAGGTTTGAATAAAAGAAAAAGAAAACATATGCCCAATGTTGTGTTTAGATGCTTGTTGGCTAGGAAAAGAAGGATTGAAGGACTGAGAGGAATAGACGCCTATAGAAAGGCTTAGACACCTGTTGACAGGTTTTTTAGAAGTCTGGAGTGTAAAATAAAAGGTAACAAGTGCCCATTCCCTTTCATAGGCACCTAAAGTACCCCTTGGAACCTTTTTCTCTTAAAAACAAAAGGCAATAGGTGCTTAATGAAACCGATAGGCAATTATAGGTCTCCAATAGTGCTTAAAAGTGCAAAAATCCATCTTTTTATTCATAAAAATTAAGTTCTCTTAAATTCTCTCAACCTCATCCATCTCCTTTAAATTCCTTTAAAAAAATCTTCACATAACTCACTAAAAAAAATACATATTCATTTTGGTAAAGTTATCTTGATTTGAAGGTACATTCTCAGCATTTCTCTTAAAGACCACAAGTTAGGGTTCAAATTTAGGATTTTTGGTTCTTTTGCGAAATCTGAAGCAAATGGCACCCAAATCAACTGCAAAACATGTAAGGAAGCAAGTAGAAGCTTCAAGTTCATCCTATGGTCTACTTCCTTTATTTATCTTAGCTGCTCAAGAAAAAAGGCACAATAAAAAATTCATGAATAAAATTACAATTGATGGAAAATACTATGATTTAAAATTTTTGCATGATGAAAAGTTGTTAATAAGTGGTATTATATCTGTTCAAGGGGTTGGTATTTTGTTTCTTTGAAGGAACCATTTTCACCTACAATAGTTAAAGCCTTCTACACTAATATAGAGTTAATGAACAAAACTTAGTGATTAGCTCAATTGTTAAAGGTATTACGTTTGTATTTGATAAATATATTCTTACACAAATCCTTAAGCTACTTGAGCCTGATGATATTTATACAAGAATTAGTGACTTTGATGAAGAAATTTATAAGAATTTACCTTAGTTTGATTAGAAAATAACTTAAATAAATTTGTATGGTATGCATCTGAACAATGCTTTTAGTAAGGTAATAACCGAGAAAATTGATTTTGAATATGTCATGATACATTATCTTTTCTCTCATGTGCTGCTACCAAAGTTAGGGGATCTCAGCTATATAAAAGACAATGAGCAATGCTTAATGTTTTGCATGTTAGAAGGGAAGGTCGTTAATTATTCTTACCTTATCATGAAAAGGATGGTTTACCTAAGTAAGAAATCAAATGGTCCCTTGCCTTATGGATCCTTTATCTCAAAGATACTTAAGTACTTTGGAATTAAGTATAGAATATCCAAGTTGAAAAGCCCACAATATTCAATATGACTACAATTCTAAAAATGAGGTTTGAGATTAAGGATGGAAAGTGGGAAAGAAAGGAAGAAGTTACTTCTAGACCACCTCCACCTTCTTAAGCAGAGGCAAGCTTATCAAGGCGTGAAAGTGCAATTTTGGTGATGCTAAATCAAATTGATTAGAGGATTGTTGGGATGGATCAAAGGTTTATTGAGTTGGATCAGATGCTGACAAACATCCATGAAACTCTTAGTTCGAAGTATATGTTGATATGATAGCTGACAGAGTAACATGCCTAGAAGAGGAATATCAGTAGGAGGGGCATAAGCAAAATCCTTAGCTTTTATTACTTTTTATATATATTTAATCAAACTAACAAATAACTTTTGTCTTATTTGCTTTTTGTGTCTTTTCCCTTTTTGTTAATGACAAAAAGGGAGAAATGTATGTATTATTGGCCTTCACCTTTACTAGTTTTTTGGTAAGCTATAAATATGCTCTTAATAAATGCCAAGGGTTTGTAGATTATATGCTTGCAATTATTATCACTTTTCATGACAACTTTGATGTAAGCATTTGCATGCATGCTTGTTTTTGTTTTCATGAAATCGTGAATATGCCCAGTAGTCTTGAACTTTATCAATTATTTTATCCTTTTAGTTACTAAAGATCTTGTGATAAACTATTGATTTCATTAGTTTTGTGATGTTAACATTGTGCTTGTATAGTCCCATCCCATGCAACAAATCAATAAGTGAAATGAAAATAGGGTCAGATATGGATATGGAAATTTAATTTTTTTCATTTATCTCTTTAATACTTAGTTGTTGCCATTATGCACAAAGCATTCTCAGATCTTGAACATGTGATATGTATTTGATGTTGTCATTGATACATAACCTGGTGATTTGGATTTTGGTGGACGAAGTTGTGATTACACTCCCTATTTTAGTGTTTATATGATTTTGATATTCTATAATCTTAATTTTGGCATTCATAATTTTTCCACTTGGCACTTTTAAATCATGACATTATTTCATTGAATGAAATGAATTTCAGCAGCAATGTTATCTAAGTCTGCTTCCTAATTCTTTCTTTTGCTTGTGACCTTAGGCTTTGTTAAGCATATTTAGTAAAATAAGAGTTGGAGAGGTTAAAGCATGCTATGAAATTTTTCTCAGAGGTTGAGAAATAGTGAAGGACTTCAAGGGAACACTTAACATGGTTCATAGCAACTCTGTTATAGCTTGGTTTAATGCCCTCTTCGGACCTAGCCAAGCAGCAGTAGCACTTCTAGTGAACACAACATGGTTCACAACGGAGAAGTTATTGCTTCTAAGCATAAGCCAGATGTTCAATATACTTGAAAAATGAATTGTAATTGTATGGATGAAACTATTGTAAAAGGGAATGGATGATATTGCTATAATATTGTAGGCTGTAATGCTTTGTACTTGGATTGATTAGAAATATGAATTGTAATTGAAAATGTTATTGAAGTTGTATTTGGATTGATAAACTAAATAAAGAAATCAATTTTTTAATATTATTGTTGTTAAATTGTATTTGGATTAATAAGAAGTTAGATTACATTTGATATCATCAGCTAGTAAGTACTAGGAAACCTTATTTTTCAAATACATTTCATATATGTAAACAAGTAATACAAGCACACCAATTATACCAAGAACTCCCATTTTCAAATACAGATGTTCATATAAAGAACATATTTACTCAACAAGATATTAATGTAAGTACATCACTATGCTACTACCATGGTAACCAATAACAAGATCAAAAATAGTGCTGACTAGTTTCTATATAAGAAGGCAGTGTCTACATCTAACAAACATTACCAATACATGTAAGTAAACCACAAACTAAAATAAAATGGATGGGGTAATAGCTGCTATTCCATTAATTGGCACCACTTGTGCTCCATCCTACTTGATTTCTGTTAGCGACCTAAAAAACTCAAGCACACAACATTAAAATATTTTCACAACTTTTTCAACATTACCAATAAATTTAAGTAAACCACAAACCAAAATACAATTATGTCAACACAGTTGCTATTCCATTAATTGGTAACACTTGAGCTCCTTCCTTCTTCATGTCTATTAGCAACCTAAAAAATTCAAGCACACCACATTAAAACCAAATTAAATTTTTTGATTAAAAATTAACTTAAAACTATATCTCATAACTCTCCTTCATTTATTGGCTGTGATTGTGGTTTTGTTGTTGGTGCAATATACTAACTTGATTGTGCCTATCAAAATAGCATTATTACTATTGTAAGATAAATAACTCAATGTTGCAAAATTTAAAAACAATATTTATTTATTTTGTACCTCCACATTTTGCTCAACTGACCCACCCTTGCATTATCAGGCATTATGGCTCATGGCACCACATTTTGAGCACTTGGTGCTCCCATACTTTCTCTTTAATTTATGAGGCTTTACCTCCACATTCTTCTCTCGTCTTCGATGCTTCTTTAGACAGCCAAGTTGTCTCTTAAATGGAGGAGGCAAAATATGAGGCCATTCAATTTTTCTCCAATGCTCAGTACCTGTTGTAGGTTGAATATAAGGCTCATAAACCTTTCTCCATGTTTTAATTAAATAATATTGGTTAACATAATCCTCGGGCTTTGAATTGTTGTGTTCCATACAAGCACTTGCATTCTTGCATGGAATCTCACGTAATTACCATAAGTTACAAGAGCAAGTGCCACTACTTAAATCAACTACAACTTTCAATGGTCTAGACTCCACCTCAAACTTATAACCATTTGGGTCCTCTAGCCAATGCGGAGTCCATTTAAAACTCTTTTTTGTATCTCTAATCTATCTTGAGCCTTTGGACATATTGGCCCATTGCACCTCACTGCCTTTATCCTTTATTTGTTCATCTTTATCACAAGATACAACCTTAACTCTTCGGCCATTGTTATTATGGGCTTACTTCTGAAAATCTCAATACAATGGTTGAATTGTTCACATGCATTATTCAAAGTGAAGTCATGTTTTGGAAAATGGCTATACCCAAACTTAGACCACGAGGAGGCTGAGTATTTATTCAAAAAGGCCCATGCTTTTTCATCCATAGCCTTCATTCTCTCTATGTTTCTTATGAAACTAGTTGTAGTTGTGCTACTTACACATTCCCATAAGAGCTTTTTCATGTTAGCATCCTTCCATTATTTATGGAAGTTTGTCCATAAATGCCTCGAACAAAATCGATGGTGAACGCTTGACATTAGTTAATGCATCACAAGTAGTAATCCCTATAATAGACATCAAATTAAATGTTAAGTTAAAAATAAAAATAGTCAAATTGCAATGATGCAAATGAAAAAAATAACGAGTTATTACCTTTTGTTGATCAGTGATAAAATTCCACCCATGCTCCCAATAGTCCCCTATATCCTCTAATAGTATCGCCAAGAACCACTTCTAGGTGTCCTTTGACTTGATGTTGACAAATGCATATGCAATCATGAAGAAGGAATTGTTTCCATCCATTGAACATGCAGTTAATAACTGGCCTCCATATTATCCTTTCAAAAAAATCCATCAAGTCCTATCAAAAGCCTACACTCATTCTTAAATCATCTTTTATAAGCCTCCAGACATATATAAAGTCTGTTAAAGATAGGAGATTGATTCAAATATAGTCTATTGACTTTCAAGATAATCGAAGATCCAGGGTTGGTCTTCCTTAACTCCTCATAATAATCCTATAGAGCTACATAATGCTCTGTTCTTGACCACTCAACCATATACCTTGCCATCTTTAATGCCTTATATATTTGAAAGTCATCGATGACAACTTGTCTGTTTTGTTTAAACTAGTCTCGAGTTTTGGTATGTTTCATTGCTGGATGTGCTCTAATTATTAAAACAAGGTCATTTGCTAACCACTTCTTGTTTGCTTTCTTATTCTTGAAGCCTCTAGGATATGAATGCTCATCCTTAAATGTCTTTTACTTGGAAACTATTTGTTTCATTGCTCCAATTGCATAAAACTTCCCACTCATAATGCTCTGTGTTGCATTTTGCCCTCACCCTAACCTTGTCAATTTTCACATATCGAAATTCCCTTCCAAGGGCAATGTTATAATTTTGTAAAGTTGACTTGAACACTTCAAGGGTGGGGAATTCCATGCCTAACTGTATTGCCATCTTCCCAAACTCTTTATTTGGCATAAATGTGGGATATCTCATTGACCATTTGTTAGCATCATCATCATCCGAGCACATAGGGCTACCCAACTCTTAAACCTTGTACCTTTCATCATCATTATCATCTAAACTTATTACCACACCTGAAGTGTGTGAACTATTAAGGCCAAAGTTAAAATTTTTTGTTGTTTTATTCTTTCAGCTTGTTGTTTGACCCCTTGGGTTGGTCCTTTTTGTTTTCTTTGTCTTCCATCATATAATGTTTTGTTATCCTTCATTATTTTTCATTAGAATACAAGTTAAAAGTAGAGACAAAAATAACTTTTCAATTTAAGGTTAAAAAAAAGTACAAAGTGTTGTACCATGCTTTGTGCTGCAATATCTTCATCATCCTCTAGAGTGTCATTATCACATTCATCTATTGGGCATTCATCAGCCATGTCTGCTAGCTGTTCACATTGGTGCTTTTGGCAACCCAAAGGTATTTTAGGTGTGATAACATCTAGCACATCAACATTATGTTCAAAATAATTATGTATCTCACTTGTTCGATTGGTGAACCCAGAAAATTGTATGATGTCTATATCGCCAACAAAAGGCCTTAATCCATCCTCTAATTCATACCTTGGAACTAGCCAAAAACACCACTCGTAATCATGATATCCATGTTCTTTATACATTTGATCTATAACTGGGATGTAAATTAAATCAATGTCTAAATCATCCTAGGCATCTTCTTTACCTTTTACATATGTTAATGTTGGGTCCCACACAAAGTACTTATTGCTAAAATTGTATATGCAATATAAACACGCAAGTGCACATATCACAGAGAAGTAATAAAGTAATGAGAGAGTATCATCTCACGAGGAATTGTTAACCAAAAATTAATATAAAAACTAACAGCAATTACAGTGACAAAACTTTGTTGGTGATTAAGAAATTAAATTCAATTATAAACTAGGTAAATGAGCTAAGTAAAGGAATAACTAAAATGATTACTCTTAACAATACTTGATTAACAAAATAAAATCTGATGATAAGAACAACTAGGACTACTTCTGGATTGATATGAATTTCTATAATAAATTTGCTCTGACTTTGCGTAGCAAACGCTCCAGTAACCAGTTTTATATTCTGAATGGGTTCTTTCCAGAATTTCCATTCCCAGTCATCCTTAAGGTTTAATTTCACACATTCCTATATAAATCTAACCTTAAGAACTTCAATTAATGCTCCAAAACCATTAGGTTATATAGGAAAACTATATATTCCTATAATAGTTGCAAATTTAGCATCAATCTTAGATTTAACTAAACCCATAACATTCAAACATTAGTCCAACCTCCATTAACCTTTTTCAGATTTAATTTCAATTTATGTATCCTACGATTGGTGATCAAGCAATGGTAGAAATCAAGATTTGCAAAATTAATTTGAATATCAAGAACATTTACTTAAGCAAAATCAATCAATTACTTAAGTGTGCCTAAAATCCATAATCAATCCTTCTACAATCCTAGCTGGAAAATTAGCCTAGCAGCATAACCAAGTTATTTACAAGTTTGAAGACCAAAATAGCCATAATCGCAAAGAAAAATGAAGTAGAAGCAGAAATGATAGTAGACAAGTGAAGAAATTCTCTTGGATGCTTCCTTTTCTTATCCAAGTTGTCATGCTCCTCCTCTATTCTTTTCTGTTACCTTTGTCTTTTTCTTCAAGACCAGCAATTAATTTTCCCTTTTTCTATCCAAAAGTTCCCCGATGGAACAGTTGCTGCTGTGCCTTCCTCTGCATCCCCTTATTTTTTGCTAGCCTTTTCATTTATATGCTAGTGTTGTACTCTTGGTGTGGTGGCATTCTTTTTGCAATCTTCCAAGTTTTCCCTCCAATTGCCAGCTGCCTTTCCATCTCCACTTCAGTTGCATTGCTGCACTTCACCGTTGAGGAGTGGAGAAACGAACTACAGCAAGAGTCACGCCAAAAATGATTCACAATTTTTACTAATTAAATAAATCCCAAAAAAGGTGTAAGGCTAATGAATATGTATTTGCTTCATCATGGACAGTTTGAAGATCTTTCTCAGCCACCTATATTATAAAGTACAATATTTAGCCCTAATTTTTGTAATAAAATACCAATAGGCTACTACACACAGCATATTCCAATTTAATGAGCCATTTTTCATGCAAAAATGTACATAAGTTTATAGTTAATGCATTAGATGATCTTATACTCAAGAGACACAAAACCAAACATTTTTAGAGAGAATTATTAACTTAATCAACTAATTTGCAGAATAGTAGGCTGAGAAAATCAAATAATAACTATAATAAAATTAAAATTAACAATACCCTCCATGGTGAAGTATAAGGGTTAGATGTTATGCCATTCTGGACAATAGTTATAAAAAAGCATTAGTTACTATTAAAAAAATTATTAAAGAGTGCATATAAAACAAAAAATGGATAAAACAAACTAAGTTGGCTGTATACAAGTAGGCAAATTTAGCGTGGACATGAAAAAAAGATTGAATATAAAATTGGTTATGACAAAAACTAAAGTCATCAATGAACTAATTTGTGACAAAAACTAAAGTATTCAAGAAGAAAAGACACAAAAGAATGTAAAACATGTGGTCCCTAGATAGAAATTTTGAATCATAGTGGTCCTACACTCTCATGGTTAATTTAATCCTATTGGTCTCGAATAAAAAAACTAAAGAGAAAATTAGTCTCACTTAAATGACACCCACAGACTCCTTGCCTTACTTTATTCATCTATGGATCACTTCTATTACTTTATTCTGCTATGTGCAAAAGCAACGTAAGTATCTATACTACATAAATAAAAATATATAAATAGGAAAAAGGTTGAAACAGAACATTCCTTAAAAGCACCTATCTTGTATAAATGTATTAATAGAGTGAAATGGAGGATGAGAAGGAAGAGGAGAACATTGCAATACCTGGGTGGAATCAAGAGGGATTTTGCATTGCAACCTCAGTTGAACTGACGATGGTTCGCAGTGCTTTGGAGGGCTTCGGTGGTGTTCTTTGATGGGCTCGGTGCTCTATCATACAGGGTAGGTGGCCTTCATGGTGGAGCTTTGTGCGAGTTTAACTTATGGGGAAGAGCAAAAGGTGTTTTGGTTTTGGATTTTCTGGTAAGGGGAGGAGGAATGAAAGGTGGCACAAAGGGCTTATCTAAATGCACTGTTTAGTTCTTATTACCTAAGCCATTGCTTATGTGTTTGATGAGTCATTGCTTACGTGGATAATGAGACAACATTTAAGATTCCATGCCAGCTTACAGTTTGGGCAGATATAAATGAGGGACTTTTTTGTTTAACATTTGTTCAATTTGAGGATTTAACGTGTACACTAACATATAGTCGGGTACTAAATTGTAAGTCACTAGTAAATTTGAGGACCAAATTTTGTGTTTACTCTTTTTGAAACTTGTTTTTCAAAATCTCTTATTTTATGAGTTTGTTTATAAGCTAAAGGGTATGCATATTTTGAGGGGGATCTTTCCTCTATTAACAAACATTCTGTTAGTTGTATCTTCCTTTTATTTAGTTTGTCATAATAAAAAAAAGGAGAGATTGTTGGCTTTATTGATGTGCCATTTAGTGGTTTTTATAATAAAAAACTAAATAAAAAAAGTGTTATAGGAAATACAAAAGTTTAGAAAGTGCATCAAGAAGCTTTCTTAAGAATATCAAATGATGCATCAAGAGTTTACATGGAACAAAGGCCAATGAACCCAAGCTTTGAAGGTTGTTTGTTTCTTTAGGTTTTCATAGCCTTTAGCTTTGTGTAAATTGAAAACTTAAGAAACAATGGGCTTTTATATGTGTTTAAGATATTTGGTTATGGTCTTCTAAAGCTTGATGGTAATTTAGTTTGTAAAATTTGCTTTAAACATGTTTTTCAAAGTGTCTTGGAGGCATGTTAGACTTAACAGGCGCCTAATGGCCTTAAAAGAGAGCAAAGTTTACAAACTAGCAACTCACAGGTATCTAATGGTAGTAATAGACGCTTATAGGGTTATAGACTTTTTAAAATTAATGGTCAAAAGGACTAATAGAAGCCTAAAGCATCTATTAGATGCCTATGTGCTTCTGGAATTCATTTCTAGGGAGATTAGCAATTTATTGTTCAATGGAAAAACATTTACCTTATTAGCATGCCTTGATGGAAGGTTATGCCTAGTGTCAAATTGCTACATCTATCATACTCCATAAATAGTTAGGAGTCTCTCATAAAAGTACTGAATAAGTAGTTGCTCATTAATATGGTGGTAAGGGCAACTTTCACATAACTTTTTCAATCGCTCCCAATACTCGTATATGGATTCTCAATGGTGCTACCTTATACTACAAATCTCTTTTCTGATGTTTACTGCTCTTGTTGCTATGAAGTATTTCTTAAGGAACAATCTCTTCATCTCATTCCATCTAGTGATAGTTCTGGAAGGTAAATAATAAAGCCAATCCTTAGTCAAATCACTTAGGGAAAACTGAAAGGCTCTTAATTTTATCTATTCCTCAGTTACCCCAATAAGTTTCATGTTCATGCACATTACATGAAATTATTTCAGGTGCTTATACGGATCCTCACCAACAAGATTATTAAAAATAGGTAAGAGATATGTCAACCTCGATTTTAACTCAAAATTAACATTAAGTCGAGAGTAGGAAAAGTGATGCATATGAGTTATTGATTTAAACTAGGAGCAGCAAGCTCCTTGA
The DNA here is from genome assembly GCA_037074535.1 of Gleditsia sinensis. Taxonomy (NCBI): domain Eukaryota; kingdom Viridiplantae; phylum Streptophyta; class Magnoliopsida; order Fabales; family Fabaceae; genus Gleditsia; species Gleditsia sinensis. The sequence continues at coordinate 44,142,480 of CM073464.1, forward strand.
AAGTAGAATTCCTAGCCATGACTCTTTCCTCCTTCAAATATGGATTTCTTTAAGTTTTTCCAAATTTGATGAAGTATAGTCATAGTCACCAAAATTAATAAAACCTTACATTAAAAATTATATGTAGCAATGGGAGTAATGGTCGAACCATAGAGAGTGATTAATTGGAATTCAAACTCTTGTAAATATGAAAAAGAGGGGTTTGAGTAGTCAAGAAAGTAAATAAGCAATAAGGAAAAGAGAATAGAGTGTTAGGTCAACATCCACCATCAGGAAATTACCATTGATCATCGACATGACATTCAATTCATTACCTGAATATTTACTATTGGGATTATATTCCTATGCCTCTTTATGTTTAGTTGATAGGAAACAAGTGATTTAATCAACCTCAACTATCAAACAATCCTTAGATAAGTGCTGAGTATTTAATTTAACAGTAGTAATAAGAATTAGAAGAATCAGTAAAGCTAAACAACATGTACACAAGTGGCTATATTTATGATATGTGTATAATTAATAATAACTTAGGTACCTTTAAGCTTTCTTTTTATTGATTCTTAAGTGAAATATGTTAGGAATTATTTTAAGTTTATGTTTTGTGTTATAAAGACAAAGAAAAAGGAAAAGAGGAGAAAAAGAGAAGAAATCCAAGAAAATACGAAAATTCAAGAAGTCCTTGACCATTCTCCACTAATTAGGGTATACATTTTCTATCTAAGCTTCAAATGAGGTGATTTAAGTAGCTATGAAAAAATAAGACAAAGAGCTACAACTTCTATATTTAGAGCTTTGGAAAATTCTATAGAATTCTAACTGCCGTGGTGGTGGAAAACTAGCACTGCGATGCTATAATGGCAGTATTGAGAAATAAAAGATGTAGAAAAATAAAATTTGAGTTGGACTCCAACTCCAATGGATCAAAATTAAGTCAAACTAACCCTAAAAGGCTAATGGTTTAGCACGGCCAAGGAGGCATCTAAAATAGTCTAGGAACATCCTCAATCATATTTACTTCTTCATCTTCTTATATTTCTTTTAGTTTTTATGGTACTACCTAGCTAAGTTTATTTAGTTGGTCCAAGGAAACGAAAACCTTAGATTATATGACCCAATAAGATTAATTTTTATGTTCTTAATGTTAAATTTATGATTTAAGTATCGATTTTTTTGTTCTTCATCTTATGATTATTTCAATTGATTGCTAGGTGGCGAACTAGTTTATTAATTGAATTAGCCTACTGCTAAATTACAAAACCAAATTCATAATTGTTTAGTCGCTCTAATTTAGGAGGCAAACTAGGATTAACAAGTTTACTGCATTTAGGAATTGTTAACTCTTAGGAACAATAACTGACTAGGTTTTCCAACCACTAGTGTTTAGGTTATTAAGTTTTACTAATCTTTCTAGTTTCTAATGCAATTATTGGGCTGAATCTTGGATGCTTGAATAAGATTATTTGATAATTAAGGTTAATTGGATCGCTTGTTGAAAATTAATTGAACCTAAGGAGTGACTGGATTGTGTGGCAATGGTAAATATTTGAATACAAATTGAATTGTAAGGATCGATGATAAAGCATATAATTCTGAACATGGAAGTTGACTTTGACCAATTCCTATCTTATTCTGTAAGTCTATTATTGCTCTTTAATTTGTTTCTATTATTTACTTTTTGTTCTCATCACTTAATCCCCTTTTTATATTCACAATAATATAAGATATGAACTATCACTCTCTGTGAGATTGACTTTTACTCTCACTGCTACACTAATTTTTTTAAAAAGCGTAAGGTAATTATTTATTTTTGGTGTGCCTGCAACATCACATACCAATTTAATTTATTCAAGTGTTCTTCTTAGATTTAACAATCCCTAACACAATAAATTATTAATTCTAATTGCTTCATAAATAAAAGTGACCAAATAATTTTGAATTTGATGTCTAATTTAGTTGTAGATTTAGCCAATCAGTTAAACTAATATGCTCCCTAGTAATAAAAGGACATAATCTCAAATTCAAGCATAAAAGAACGATTAATGCCCAAATTATAAATTGTTCAATTAAAATCAAAATGAAATATCACAATGATTAAATCATGATGTTTTAGTATTCCTCAACTGATTAAAGTAACCTAGCCATGCAGGGCCATAATAAAAGCCTAAGTTAAACTACAGAAGAAAGGAGAAGAAGAGAGGGGTGTGTTTTCTTAGGAAATTTTCCTAAGAGAATGGCTAAAAGGAGTAAAAGATGTTTCATCTAAATCCCTAACTTGGCTATTTTAAAAAAATTGTCACATTGGCATAACGATGGGAGTAACCGTCGTGACTCTAAAGTTTCTAGAATCCTTCTCAAATTGAACTTGTTCTAAAGTAATAGTGATGTGAATCCATTGTAGCTACACTGGAATCTCTAGAATCTAGCTTCTAAAGCTTTGTTCTTGGTATCGTAATGCCAATATCACACCGTCATGACTCTAAAGTTTTTAAATTTTGTCTCTAACTTTCTAGGTTTTGGTGTTGCAATGGTGAGTATCCACCATTGCAACACTAAAATCTCAGGAATTTCCTCTAATTCTATAAATTTTGGTGTTGTGACAGTGGGAATCCACTATCTCAATGTTGGTTCTTTTGTCTTGATTTCCTATGTTTTTGCTATCTTGCTCCAATTTTCTCCAAGTTAACTTCAGTTTGATTCCATTGTTCTCAATTGCTTCCTATATCAAAATATAGGCTTTATAAGTATAGTTAAGCATTAAATAGACATAAAAATCTAGATATTACGGGGTAAAGCAATACATATTATATTCATATCATTTATTAGCTAAGAAGTGTGCATAATTTGTTGGGGAGCTTTCCTTAACTAATAAACAAAATTCTTAGTTGTGATTTTCTTTTTGCTGGTTTGTCATCATCAAAAAAATGGAAGAATGTTGACCCCATTGGCATGCCTTCAATGGTATTGATGATAACAAACAAGTAAAATTTTTTTTTCATGAAATAAATAAGTTTAGAGAAGATGCATAAAGCTTTCAAAGAATAATTTCTAAAGAAATGCATCAAGGCTTGCATGAAACAAAGACAAGGGAACCAAGTTTTAAAGGTTTTCATATCTTATTAGGTTGCCTTAGTCTTAACTTTATGTTGTAGGAAAACTTAGGGAATCTTGAGCTCTTAAAATGTTTCCAAAATTTTTGGTATGGGTTTTTCTAAGTTGTTGGTTGCTTTGTTTGTAAAATTTGCTCAAAATCATATTTTCTAACGTGCTTTGGAAACCTGTTAAGTTTAGTAGGCGCCCAGTGGCTTAATGTTGAGAAAACGTTACAAATAAGTAACTAACATTCCTCAAACCAATGACTAATAGGTCTCCACTGATGGCATTGGATGCCTATAGGCTTCTGCATTTTGAAAAATAACAGTAAGGAAATTCATTGAAGCTTATAGAAGTCATCAAGCTCTTATGGCTTTCTAAAATTTGAAATTCCAGTACAATAGAACCTATTGCAATCAATAAAAGCCCAATGACATTATGGAAAACCAAAAATTAGGGATTTTACACGATAACAAAAGCCTATAGCCCTTAGTGGGCACTTAATACCTGAGCGATAAAGAAGTTTATAGCCTTGAAATGGTTAGAATATCACTGATTCTAATTATAAATGACCCCCAACGGCTATAATTTTCATTTCTCTATAAATATCAAATGGCATAAACATTGGAAAAAGAGAAAAAGGGTACATGAGCTTTGTATTCATGTTTAAGCTCTTGTTTTCCTTTGATTTTTTGATATAGTTTGAAATTGTTTACATATACTTTGTGAGAGAGTTATTTCGTGTCTTCGACTTTTTTATTCTGAGAGGATTGTGTCAAGGAGTGGAACCTTGATATGGTTGGTTGTGGGAACCTGTGTGAGTTTGTTGTAATGTGTTGTAAGGGGTGTGAGAACCCAAATTGCTAACTTGATTGAATTGTGTTGCTATAGTAACTCATAAGTTTCCAATTTAAACTTGTGTTATAGTGGAATTCTCAAGTTATGGGTAGAGAACTAGATGTAGACTCGGTGATTGAGTTAAACCAGTATAAATTTATGGTGCTTTCTTCCTAACTCGCTTGCTTTATGCTTTTCTTTTGTCTAAGTATTCTTTCCTCTTTAAGCTTGGCTACACTTGTGATTTTATCTTGCTTTCTTTGACTTGCTTGCTTGTGTACACGTCTTTTTGATTTCATAAAATTATAATTTATTGGTTTTTAAGTTTCTTGTAAAGATTTCTGGTTTTCATATGAGTTTATTTTTCTAGTGTTCAAAACTTGGCTGGTTTTTCCATCTTGGATTTTTGTTTTTGCATTGTTTGGATATCATAAGTTTTCATTAAGCCTCTTTATTTTTTGCTAAGCTGTGTTTTTATAACTTAGTTTTTACTAAGTTAAATTTTCGTTTTTTTTTTGCTAATAAGAGCTTGTATTTTTGGTTTTATAAAATGATTTCATTTCAAAGTTCAGAAAAAGTTTTCAAACTCATTCTCACTTACAATTTAGTGTAAGAATTATCAAACACCTAATTCACCCCTCTTGGGTATAAACCATTCTTAACTGAAGTGAAAGAAAGAAGTGCTTCCACATTGTCTCATAAGTATGCCTTACGAGTTCAAAGTTCTAACATAAAAGCCCAAAGTTTTGCTTACAATGATTGCTTCTATGTTCATTAATAGGGCACAAGTTTCAATACATGGTTTAACTTAAATGGCATAAGTTTTAGAAAGATTGCTTCTATAATATCCTGTAGTTTTAAACGACTATATTTTGCTATGAACAATCTATTTCTATTTTAAATGATTATCTTTTTCTTAAAGTAATTGTGTTTGGCTCTAAATAATTTTTATTTTACTGTGATGAATATTATTTATTTTTAATATGCCTAAATATATGTTTTCATATGCATTATTATATCGAAAGCTTTACTAAGAAAATTTATGGTTTTAATGTAATGTTTTTGGATTTAATCGCTTAGGTTGTTTTCTAATATGGATATAAGATATTACGGTTTCATGTTCTTAATTTTTAATCAATTTTAAGTTATTTTTATATTAAATTACTTTTATTGATCTTGTATTTGTGTAAGAATCGAATTTGGAATTTTTAGAGGCATGATGGAAATAAGTTAAAGTAATGAAGTTGAGAAAAAGGTGAAGCTTAAGGATGGTTCATACCTTTGTTTATTGTTTTATGTGTAACTCTCTCATATGGAATTTAAATTCTGTTATTCAAATTGCTTTGGAAAGCTAAGACATATGGGTACAACTTCTATGTTGGGCACTTTTACTAATTCTACCGAAAACAAGGGTGATAATTGGAAAAATCCGAGAAATAGAGGTTTGGTGTGGTCTGGACAATTACTCACTATTTTGGACATAAATACCTCATATAAGCTCCAATTGAAGTGATTCAAGTGTTTATGGAAAGGTAAGAGAAACAGATACAACTCTTGTGTTGGACATGTTTCCAAATTCATAGCCGATCCTGGCATCGTGACCTCATGAATTCATGTTGGAGCATCAGATTTGTCCAACGTCACAATGGTAGAGTTAGCATCGCGACAATGGAAGTTAGTGTAATGACGCTAGTTCTATTTTATGTGATCTTAATCCTTCTTCTTCTCCAAACGATCTTCTCTCTCCCCCTACGTGACTTTTGACTCATTTACCTTCAAATATTCATATCTTGAGCTACGAACCTTTGATTGATGAACCGTTTGGACTGTTGGACTTGTGGTGACGAGAGCTTCAAAATCTAATGATTAGTTTCATTAAAAGTCACCAAAATATATCCAGAACACTGTGAACAGTAGCTACATAGTGATCGAGCGCTCTAAAATCATTTTTGAGGATCATTTTTCCCTATTCAGCTTCGGAAGTTGTCATAGCCTTTGCCCTAAATTTGAGCTCAAAGCTTTATGAGTAGATAATATATATTGTATCATGATTTAAATATTGTTTATATTTCTAAGCTATATTTTGTGTAGATGTACATGGTGGATTAAAATTTATGTGGTTGATATTTAACTTTTGCATGTATGTTTATACAAAATGTTTAAGGTTTTTCATTATGAAATCTTAGGATGCAGGACAAGCATTATTTAAAATTTGTATTGAAATGATTTAACTTTGAAATTGGAATTGTGTTAGATGGTTGAAAGTGTTTTATAGCTAAATTGAATTATTTGTTATAATTTAAGGACCTTGGAGTTGATTGTACATTGAGGTATAGAATTCTAATAGGAAATGGATCATGATAAAGATCATTTGGGAGATGTATATTCCTAATGCTAATTGAGAGATGTCTGCATATAATTTTGATTGGGAGATGATTGTGTATGGCATGAGCTTTAATTCTTTCTATTGAGAACTTGAAGTTTTCAAATGACTTTTGAAAATAGAGTTTCTTGAAATCATGTTTTGATTTTATCATACTGTGCTTTTGATGAACTTTGAGTTATGGCTCTATTTATATGAACTTAGGTTTTCTCATATAAGGGTCATGATGTGGCCTATTGAAAATATTTAGAAACTTATGTTCAGATTTGAATAACTTGTTCATGGAAAGAATGGATTACAAGAAATGCATTGATTCTTATTTTTCCTCATGAATTACATTTTCTAAATTGTTTTTTTGAGGAGAAATCTTTTCAGAAACACTGTTTGCTAGTAGCAGTAGATGATGGCCCTAGTGCACCTTGTAATTCTAGCTAGCAGGCGTGTTGTTAGCCACAGGTGATGGTTAACACACAAAGATTGATTGATATGGAAAGGAGTAGCTGAAGTGCCTCCTGTTATAGATGAGAAATACGGGCGCGATGCCTGAAAGCATGGTGATTTACCTACGGATTGTGTGTCCATATCGTATTGGTGATTTACTCATGGACTATGTGTCCGTATCGTATTGGTGATTTTTCCTAGATGGACTGTGTGTCCTATTGATTTGATTTTGATTGAGAGTCCTCCCAAAATTTATGATTTTGAAAGTAGAGTGGTTTACCATTGGATTACTAATTATGTTTTAATTATCCTTCTTACTTTTATATCATATTTAACTGTGAGTTAATTTAATGTGTTTTCTGTACATTCATGAATTTAAATCTTTTGTTAAGGCTATGGTTATCTGTTTTTGTTATTGTTGTTCTAGCTTATTTGATTGTAATTTATTTTCTTACTGATAATCATGGTACACGAGATGCATGGGATTTTAGTTTTGATATTAAGCATATGCTTGAGGTTGGCCTGATGTGTGTTATGTATGATAAGAGGTTATAGGTTTTTATAAATTGATAAATTGTTGAATATTTGGGTTAGTGATAAGTCCTTTTGGCTTTGTAATGATGAAATGAGGATGTAGGTTATGATGAAAGTAAAACTGGATATGTATGTGCTGATATAATAAGTTAGTGGTTCCAAGTTTATCGGTTTTTCTTTGGAATTTATAAGATATTGGATAAAAAGTTGTTCGAGTATTTATTTATTTACAGTATTTGATCTTTCGAGGGAAAAGGTGTTTTAAATTAATTTGTGTTAAACTATTCTTAAATAATTTATTTGGACTTGTTTTACTACGTAATTATTGAGATGAATTATTTTTAACAATTTTATTCTTATTCTTCTATACTTTGAAATCTTAAGAAATTTATTTATTTTTTTATTAATAAGGATTTACATGATTTTTCTACCGTAGATTTCTATTACTCTTTTTTGTAAATTTACATGTTTATCGTTGCTAACTTTTGTTTTAATAAAAACTCTTCTTTGGATTTTGAACCTTTGTTTTGAGAAAACTAATGCCTTCTACCGATTTGAATTCTTTTAAATTTACTTTTTGATTGCGACTATTATTCTAAGATTTTCTAACTATGCATAATTATGTTTTGTCTAAATTTATCTTTGAAATTTATTGTTTAAACATAATTTCTTCCTCAAACCATACTTTGAGCAACGTAAAACTATTTGGTTTACATTTTCTATTACCTTTTTCTTTCAAAGAAAAAATAGTGTTTTTCTTTTCTTTTCTCCTTTCAATGAGATTTACAAAGAAGTATTAAAATGCTTATTCTTCAAATTTTCTCTTCATATTTGGAGTATGATTTGTTAAAGCCTTTTTAATCTTTCACTTGATATTCTTTTATTTAAATTTATTTAGACAATATGATCACAATATTTTTGATACACTTGAATGGTATGTATAGTTATAGGCTTTAAGCATGGTTTGGTTTTCAAAATCACGTACTCATTAGACTTGGAAATGAGTTAGGCATGTTTGTTTAGCAGTTTTTGTTATAGGATTGTTATTTGTGTTTGAATACATTATTTTTTTTAAGGTGTATACTTTCATGTAAATTTGTTTTATGGCTTCTCCTGATTCTCTATAGTATATGCTATCTACTTACTGAGTCTCAAAACTTACCCCTTTCTGTTAAATTTTTTCAGATAAGTTAGACTCGAGGACGTGCGTCGAAGCAGTAGGATATCTTGGTTGAGTCCAAGTTTATCCTAATGCACTTACTTTCTTGTTTTCTTATGTATTTGTACTATAGAGTTACTCCACATTATCATAGGCTGGATCCCCGCTTCCTATGTGTGATATTTACGTTATTTCTGATAAATAGTTTTGTATATAAATGCGAATGATATTTTAAATTATGTTGAATACAATTTTTTGCTAGCATTTTTTATTGGTTATTGGATTCTGTTAAATGAAGATAAGTATGGCCATATTTTTTTTTAAATATGATGTTTTTCTGTTTAAGCTTTTAAAAGAAAAGCCTTCTAGAAAAGTTTCAAAATTTTAAAGTCTTTGAATTGTTTAGATTTTACGGTTGATGATGAGTTATATAGGTTTAGGCTTACGAGGTGAGCTAACGCTCACTCTTGTGCTGGTCATATGCTCAAGAAACTGGGTCGTGACAACTTCCATCAATATGAATACCTTAGTCCACTAATAATATAACGCAAAAGTAAAACTCCTTGTGAACCACAATCAATGGTAAGCTACAATCCAAGTGATAGTTTTCATGATCATCACTAGATTTGCATTCTTTGTGATGTCATTAGACCATCTATCTAATCCTAAGGCATTATACAAGTTTGGGTGTATGACTCAATAATGTGTGTAAGGGTTGTGTAAAAGTTCAATAAGTACAAGGGTGTAATATCTCGTAATTTTTAAATAATAATGTTTTGTTATACAACAACAACAACAACAACAACAACAATAAAGCCTTTTCTCACTAGGTGGGGTCGGCTACATGGATCAAACGACGCCATAGTGGCCTATCATGAATGAGATCAATAGATAGGTTATTAACTATTAATTCATTCTTAATAGTTTCACTGATTATTTTCTTTGGTCTCCCTCTACCTCTAACTATCGGACTATTCTCAATCTGATCTACTCTTCTCACTAGGGCTTCTGCAAGTCTTCTCCACACATCATCAAACCACCTTAAGTGAGATTTCACAATAGGTGCTACCCCAACCTTCTTTCTAATGCACTCATTTCTAATCATATCTCTTCTGGTGTGTCCACAGATCCAGCGCAACATTCTCATCTCTGCAACATTGAGTTTATCTTCATGTTGTCTTTTGACCGCCCAACATTCAGTACCATAAAATATAGCAGGTCTTATAGCTGTACAGTAGAATTTTCCTTTAACTTTGAGTGGCACTTTTTTATCACAAATGACACTCGAAGCATTCCTCCATTTCATCCATCCTGCTTGAATCCTATGGTTTACGTCCTCCTTTACTTTGCCGTCATTTTATATAATGGACCCAAGATATTTAAAACTTGCAACTTATTTTAATATATGGTTTCCAAGTTTTACATCTAAATTTGTATTTGTTCATCTTTTACTAAAAATACATTCCATATATTATGTTTTATTTCTACTTATATGAAAACTATTTATTTCTAAAGCTTGTCTCCATGACTCTAACTTCATATTTATTTCCTCGTTCGATTCACCAACTAAGACTATATCATCTACAAAAATCATACATTGAGGTCCCAAATCTTGTACATGTTCAGTAACTGCATCCAAAATCAAGTTAAAAAGATACGAATTCACAGAAAACCCTTGATATAGTCCAATAGATGTGGGAAAATCCTTTGTGTTCCCATTTTGTGTTCTCACGCAAGCCGTGATCCTATCATACATGTCTTTGACTGTTTGAAAATATGCAATATATACTCATTTCTTCTCTAAAGCCTTCTATAAAACCTCTCTTAACACTCTGTCATATGCCTTTTCCAAATCAATAAAAACCATATATATGTAAATCTTTCTGTCTTCTTTGATACCTTTCCATCAATCTCTGTAGTAAATAAATTGCTTCCATAGTTGACCTTCCTGGCATAAAACCAAATTGGTTCTCTATGACTTAAGTCTCTTGTCTTAATCTTTGCTCAATGATCTTCTCCCATAACTTCATAGTGTAGCTCATAAGCTTAATTCCTCGATAGTTAAAACAGTTCTGTATGTCCCCCTTATTTTTATGGATAGGGATTAAAGTACTTCTCCTCCATTCGTCCGACATTTTCTTAGATTTCATTATCATATTAAACAAATTAGTGAGCCAACTTATACCTTTCCTTCCTAAACTTTTCCACACCTCAATAGGTATATTATCAGGTCTTATTGCTTTGCCATTTTCCATTCTCTTCAAAACCATCTTTACTTCAAGCTCCTGAATTCTACGATAAAAAGTATAATTACGGTCCTCCTCTGCAATATTTAGTCTGTCAGAGTCACAGGTCAACTCATGTCCTTCGTTAAAAAGCCTTTAAAAGTAACTCCTCCATCGTGCTTGGATATCTTGCTCTCTTACCAAAACATTTCCCTCTTAATCTTTAATACATTTCACTTGATCTAGGTTTCTTGTCTTTATTTCCCTACCCTTCGCAAGCTTGTAAATTCTTCTTTCCCCATCCTTAGTTCCTAACGATTGATATAGCCCCTCAAAAGCTCTAGATCTCGCTTCACTCACAGCCTTTTTAACTTCTTTCTTAGCCACTTTATATTTATCCTAATTTTCATTATCTTTACGTAAGTGCCACTCCTTATAACAATTTCTTTTAACCTTAATCTTATCTTGCACCTCTGTGTCCTACCACCAAGATTCTTTACCCTTTATTCTAATGCCTCTTGATTCTCCAAGTATCTCTCTTGCTATATTCCTGATCCCTTTGGCCATCTCGTTCCACATATCATTAGCATTTCCCTGGACCTCCCAAAGCCCATCTTCCTCCACTCTTCTTTGAAAACTCCTTTGTTATTCATTCTTTAAAGAACACCACCTAATTCTGGGAACTATTTTCTTATTCTTTCTTTCTACTATTCTCTTAACTCGTATGTCCAAAACTAAAACTCTATGTTGAGTAGCTAAGCTCTCTTCAGGTATGACTTTGCAATTTGTGCAAAACTTTCTATCTAATTTCCTTACCAAGAAGAAATCTATTTAAGAGCTTACTCCACCACTCTTGTATGTGATAAGATGTTCTATCCGCTTCTTAAAGAAAGTGTTTGCTATAGTAAAATTATAGGTTAAAGAAAAATCCAAGATAATTTTACCCTCTTCATTTGCTTCTCCTAATCCAAAACCTCCATGTATACCCTTGTATCTTTTAGATTCTCTCCCTACATGTCCATTCAGATCCCCTCCTAGGAAAAGCTATTTTCCCAAAGGTATTTCTTAAATCAAACCTTTTAGATCCTCCCAAAAAGTTCTCTTGTGATGCTCCTCTAATCAAACTTGGGGAGCATATACACTAAACACATTAAAAGTGTCCTGCTCAACTACAAACTTTAAAGTTATAATCCTATCTCCAAATCTTTTCACATCTACCACATTGTTCCTCCACTCCTTATCAACTATTATACCTACACCATTGCTAGTTCTTGTCTTGCCTGTGTACCAAAGCTTAAAACCTGAAGAATATAATTTCTTTGCCTTTTCTCCTACCCACTTAGTTTCTTGTAGACACATGATATTGATCCTTCTCCTAATTATGGTATAAACTATTTCCATTGATTTCTTGTAAGTGTGCCTACATTCTAAGTTCCAAAACGAATCCTACCCTCATGAACTAACTTCTTTGTCCACACCCATTCATTAAAATGTGGGAACCCTTGCTTATTTTTCACTGCATTCGAGCGCCGATGCAGCGGCCCTTGCTCTCTTGACACTACACTCGAGCTATACAGCGCATTGCTTCCGGGCAATGATAAACAAATATATTTTTATTTTCAAATGATTATTTTTTGGTAAAAGAAAATATATTTTTAATTAAAATGATTTTTTTGCTTAAAATAATTATATTTGCTTCTAATAAATTTTTGTTTTATTTTTACAAATATTCTTTCTTTTATTATTCATAAAGATATTTTATTTTGTGATTTGTTTTATTAAAATTTGTTATCAAGAAAAGTCATAATTTAAGAGTGCAACTAAATTTTTGCAATAATACAAATTTTTAGAAATTTTTGGGATGTTTTAAGATGAAAAACAATATTTATATGTATATATAAAAATAAATCTCAAATATTCAATTATTAAATAAATAAATAAATAAATAACAGAATGGAATAAAAATGGAAGATGCACTCTTGGGCAGCACCATTTTCCTCTTTCTCTCTCTATGTTTCTCAATTTTTCTCTAAGATTTCTTCCAATATTTGCATTCAATTGAAATACCGGAAGTACCGTTGAACTCGTGGTGACGAGAGTTTCAAAACCCACCGATCAATTTCACCGGAAACTTGCCGAACATTTGTCAGAAATGATGAACAGAAACCACAAGGTAAAGTTCAGGATTTTGAAGTTTCTTGGTCTTTTTTGGTAATTTTGGCCTAGAATCATGTTTAAGAGTTAGAATAATCCTTGTATGCAAAATTTTCTGGCTGGATAGCATGATTTGAAGCATTAAATAATGAAAAATTTCTCGGATGAACAGTAATCATGAATAGTGTTTCTGCCTGCATGAACAATGCAATGAACAATACTGTGAATAGTTTTTTAGCCAGTATGAATAGTGATTTTGACTGATGTGAATAGTATTTTTCAGCTATGAACAGTACCCCATCAGTTGACCAAGCTCTCTGAGTCATTTCCTAGGTTTTTGGACCCTCTGAACTCGATTTTGAAGTCTATTTGGTCAAATTTAAATAGGAAAAATGTATTTTAAGGCTGTCCAACCTAGAGCCTTACCCTGTGAGTAGATAATTCTTTCTATGACTTACCCTATGCTTTTCTTGAATTTTAAATGTATAATTGATTATGTTTACAAGTTATTTATGCTTTTATATGTCTCTGAAATGGATTAATTTATCTGAATTGTTTATAATCTGGTATATAGTTCAAGAAGAGTATGGTTTTGTATAATGATTTTAAAGCCATTAAACATGTGATTTTACATAAATTTCTCAACAATATAGAAAGTGAATATTTTATGTCCATGGCATTTATTTATAAAGCTATAAGATTGCCTTGGAAAAATGGCATGTATATGTGATAAACCCTAATTGGGAAGTTTATGACAAATAAGCTATACTGAGATTGAAATTTTATAATATACTGAAAGCTCTGATTGAAATGACATGGTATATATGTAAATGATAATTTCTATGGAGGAATCCTATTGAAAATACTATTTGCTAACAGTAGGTGATGTTAGCCCTAGTGCAATTTGATACCTTAGTTAGTAGGGGTGGTACTAGTTTCGTGTGACAGCCAACACACGAGATATAATATGTGAAGAAGAGTAGGATGCTTCATATATGGACGAGATGCTGACTATATGATATGTGATTTGCCCTCCCTTGCTGTGTGCTTGGGAAATGCCTATATTAGAGTCCTTTCGTGTGTCCTCTTGAATGGTGGTAGGGTAAACCTTGGTTGAGATGCTAAGTATAGGCAAATCCTACACCACCAAAGTACAAAAAGGCTTGAACTCTGATATGGTGGTTCTGATATAAGATCCTCCTAATGTTTTCATGTGAAATATTTTTATGCATAACAATATTTGTTTAATGATCATACAGTACAGTATGGTTTTGGATATCTGAATATCCTTTATTTTGAGAATATTTGAAATGTAGGTCCCATATGGATGTACTTCTGAACTGTATTTTCTATGTGAAAAATTTTAAAGTATGAGTACATCCATAGGTTAATCTAAGAGGTCATAGGAAGTATTATCTGCTCACTGAGTTGTCAAAATCACTACACAATATTTCTACATTTTTCAGATTAAAGTATAAAGTTTAGTCTTTTTCCTTCAGATAGGTGATCAGCTAGGCGATCTAATCACTGGTGAGCCTATTTTGTTTTCAAGGCTCGTAGATGTTTTGTTATATTGTACTTGTACTCTAGAGTATGCTTTGAATGCCACAGATAGGATCCCTATTTCTGTTGTACTTTGATGTTTATAGACTTGGTATGTATATTGTGTATACATGGGAATACCTATCTGTAAAGGAGTGTATTATACATGTTATGAAAAATATAAGTTCGTAAAGTATGTTTTACGTGCCCTAAAATTAAGGGCGTGACAAAGGAAAGAATACTTACCTTTGTATCCTACCCTTATCCTCATCTACCATAAGTGGATTCAAACAAAGAGATATAAAGAAATAAATAGATGAATTAGGAATTAAAGAATCATATTTACAAATGAAAAGCCCATAGAAAAGGGTGATTAGGCATGTAATGTAATTAGTTATAAAAATAAGTTTCCCAATTTAAAATTCTCAAACTATCCTTAGTAGAGTTACCAAACTGTCACACTTATCCTATTAAAGGAATCATGCAATGTGGATGGAAATTTTTTAAAGTAAGAGTGTTTTCAAAAAGAATTTCGAATAACTTTTCAAAATGAAGTTCCCACTAAAAATTTTATTTTTTAAAAGACAAAATCTTAGAAAAACCTTTCCTTTGTGAAAACATAGTCTTCGAACCAAAATGGGTTCGAGAGCTATAAAAGGTGTAGGGAAGGTGTTAGGCACCCCCACAACATCCAATTAAATTGAGAAAATAGGAAAACTTAGGTGTACAAATTAATTATAATGCATGCCTAATTACCCTTGTCAATCTCATGCGTGCACGAAATAAAAATGTAAGCATGAAAAAGAAGATAAGAGTATTGTAGTATAATTGGCTTTATTTCTGTTGGAGGAAAGAATTGTAACTAAAAGGGAAATAGCTAGCCTTTAATTAGTCTAAACAAGGAGTAGTCAACTTTTTTAGCTAGTTATAGGTGGTTGCCATCGTCTTAGAGTATAAATAGCTATTATGTTATATTAGTGGTTAAGTTGAAAGCCATCATTCTACTTGTAACATTAACATTCTGTTTTCTAAAACTGTGTAGTATGGTTAGCCTTGTGCAACAAGGTAGTGAGCAACAAAGAGAAATTTCAAAAATTGTGTGACCTTGATCTTGTGTGAGTCTTTGTGCATTTTTTATATAGTGTAAGGAGTTTTTAATGTGTTCTTAGCTTGAATCACCAACAAATGGTATTAGAGATATGATGTAGAGGATTAAGAATGGGTTTAACTAAGTATGGCATTGAGAAGTTCACTAGGAAGAATAACTTTGCCCTTTAGAGGATAAAGATAAGGGTCTTGCTAGTATAGTAAGAATTAGAGGATACTTTTGGAGGGGAGAAGAATCTGCCTTCGAATCTTGGAACGAAAGAGAAGAAGGAAAATTTGGATAAGGCACACAATGTCATCATCCTTTGTTTTGAAGATAAGGTGTTGAGAGAAATCAACAACGAGAAGTCAATAGCCACATTTTGGTTGAAGTTAGAAAATATCTACATGACTAAGTCCTTTGCACATCGCATTTTCTTGAAGCAGAAGCTCTACACATTCAAGATGGCACCAGAAACCTCCCTATATGACTATATAGATTACTTTAACAAGGTCATCATCTATCTAGAAAAAATTGGCATACAGATTGAGGATGAAGTAAAGGCTTTACTATCACTAAGGAACCTACTAACTCAGTTTGACTCTCTTGCTAACACATTGATCTATTACTAGTATTCCTTATCTTTAGAAGAGGTGCAATCTGCACTCTTGTCAAAGGAGTTAAAGAAAAGAGTTAAGGGAAAGGAGAAGGCCAATGGAAAAGGTTTGAATGTGAAGGTGAAGAACCAAGAAAAAGGACAACAAAAGTAAGAAGAAACCAAGATCAATGTCAAGAAATAAGAAGAAATGTTTTCTATGTCATAAGGAGGGTCACTTCAAGAAAGAATGCCTTGAAATAAGAAAGAAGGAAGGAAATAAGTAGAGCAAATATGGTGATGCAAACATTGCTTCAGATGGGTATGAATAATCAGATTTGTTGTATGTTTCTAGTTCAAAGCCTTAATTAGAATGGGAGGTAAATTATAGGTGTTCATTTCATATAATCCCTAATAGAGATTGGCTCCAACATTTTCGGGAACTTGATGGATGTCAAGTGCTTCTTAGAGACAACAAGGCTAGCAAGGTTAAAGGGATAGTGTTAGTGGTATTGAAGCTGGCTGATGGCATGGAGAGGATATAGTAGAATGTTATGTTTACTTCTGATTTGAAAAGGAATATGATTTTCTTTGGGATGTTGGATAATATGGGGTACTACTATAAGGTTAAGGGACGAGTGCTGAAGGTAGTCAAAAGCTCTTTGGTGTTCTTAAACGGTACATTAAATAATGGACTCTACCTACTACAAGGTACAACTATTCCTCAGTCTAAGGCTCAACTATGGAATAGTAAGATGAACCTGGTAGGAAGTGTCACGGGTACACCAAATATAATACCTTACCTCTCAAACTAACATGTTGTCGTGGGAGTAAGGGTCAATCCCATAGAGACTGGTATTACTATTTGTGATTTTAATAAGGGGGTTTGAATAATGAAAGTAAAATAAAGTAAAAGAGAATGAAAGTATTTAACAAGAGAGTGATTAATAGTAAAGGCGTTGGTTTCGATTGATATCCATCATCAAGGAATCGCATTGATCATTGACAACAAAAAATAATCTTAAATTGAGTATTTATTATTGGAATTCTATCCCTGTTCCTCCTTAAGTTTAGTTGTAACAACTTTATTTTTTTTACATATACATACATACATATATATATATATATATATATATATATATATATAAATTTTTAACTAAGGATAATTAAGGTTTACACATCATTAATTAACAACATTCGTACGCAAATCAAACACATATATGTCTACACCTTATTCATCCCTATTGACCAATTCTGGAGATATAGGTGTAGGTGGTTGTACTTTCACTGAGATCTTAGCCAACTTGACTACAAATACCTTATTAATTTTTGGGATCTGCCTAACATAGAGTAACTCGATCCAATGTACACTAAGAGCCAGAACCAAAGAAAATTCTTCAAAATTAGTTTTCTGAACATGATATAGAAATATAATGAGAATTAAATCTCAGTAGGTTCAACAATAAATCATAATTATCATCAATATAGCTCATCATGTCATATTCATCTGTATAAGCTATAGCAATTACCTTAGGTCACATGAATGCACTTAATCTATGCACATGAAAATCGTATAGTAATGATATGGATGGCATGAATAACTATTTTCAAAATATCATATGATAGCTATTTGTAACGCCCCTGATTTTACAGTACATGAAATAAACATTTTTTCCCGCAATCAGATATTTTTCTTAACATGCATAACACTATTCTTTTTCATAGAAATAGATACATATATGTTCTCTCATGTATATACATTATACAGACCAAGTTATAAATGTCAAAGTAACAACAGAAGCAGGGATCTTGCCTATAGCATTCAGAGCACACTTTAGAATACAAACACAGTATAATTCAAAATTGTGAGTCTTGAAAATAACGTAGACTTACTTAGAGAATATGCCACCTAATTGATCAACTATCTGTAGAATCAGACTCTGTATTCTTATTTAAAAAATGTGAAAATATCGTGTAATGAGTTTGACAACTTAGTGAGCAGATAATAACTCCTATGACCTTTTAGGTCAGCATATGGATGTACTCAATTTTAAAATTTGTCACTTAGAAAATACAGTTCAGAAGTACATCCATATGGGACCTGTATTTTAAATATTGTCAAATAAAAGGATATTCAAATATCCAAACCATATTCAGCATGATATGATCATTAAACAAATGTTGTTATGTTCAGTGGTATACATTATAGTAAAATAATAAATTTTTGAGATAGAGTTATAAACTTTTAAAATGACCTGCCTCATTCGGCGATCTGCTCAACCCACACACTCATTTGCTATACGCATAGTGACAGATCGACTACAGTCACAATAGTGATCAGGGAATGTGTGAGTCTATCACCCATCTGCCTCCTCACATTACCACTGTCACCCAATTAGAGCGGCCTTCGCTCGGCTCACTCAGGCTAATAGGACGTCTCCTATTTGGTACCATCACATGACATACAACCCGTCGATATTCATCAATACATATAAATACATATATATAAATGCATATTCATCAAATGCAATGTAAAATTATTAAGCAACTCACCATGAGCTTTATGCTTTCCATTCAATCATAACCATTCAATCATAATCAGTAACTTTATAGTTTTACAAATCAATGCCACATGCATAAATATTCACTTTATCATTTAATGAGAAATACATGTGAAATTAGATATACGATGAGTTCAGCAATCTATTTTCAAAACTATACTCTTCTCGAACTATATTCCAAATTGTAAGCAATTCAGATAATTTTAATGCATTTCAGAAATATTTAAAAGTGTAAATATCTCGTAAACATAATCAAATACATGCTTAAAGATCAAGAAGAGTATATGGTAAGTCATAGAAAGAATTATCCACTCACAAAGTAAGGGCTCCATATTAGACAACCCCAAAATGTACTTTTTCAATTCACATTTGACTAAACAGACTTCAAAAACGTGTCCGGAGGGTCCAAAAAATAAAGGAAATGACTTTGAGAACTTGGTCACTATTCATAGTCAAAAAATACTATTCACTGAAAATAAAAAGTTGTTAGATAGCCGAAAAATTTTATATTCTAAAGTTTATCTAACTCCTGAATCTATCCACGGTGTCAGATTTTCAATTTGAGGTCTCTAAGTAAGAGTTTTAAAGTTTACCTTTTTCTGAGATTTTCTACTTCCGATTTACGGCGATTCTATGGCTGATTTGAGAAATTGTTCAGTCAAAATCATAGTATTCTCCTTCCTCAATCTAGTGGTACCCTTAGTTTAGATATCAGAGGCCTATAAACACTTTAGATCTAAAGAGAAAATATAAAGATATTATTCACACTATTTTACTATTCATTCTCTTCTCAGTTTTTGTCTCCTTTCTACGTTCTCATTTCCCTTTTATTTTTATTTTTTATTTTATTATTATTTAATAATTAAATATTTAGATTTATTTTCATTTTATTTAATATATATTCATATAAATACTGTTTTTCATCCTAAAACGTCCCAAAATTTTCTAAAAATTTACATTCTTATAAAACTTTAGTTGAACTCTTAAATCATGAATTTTTTTGATAAAAATCTTAATAAAAAAATCACAAAATAAATATCTTTATACATAATAAAAGAAAGAATATTTTTAAAAATAAAACAAAAATTTATTAAAGGCCAATATAATTATTTTAAGCAAAACAATAATTACTTTAATTAAAAGTAGACTTGCTTTTAACAAAACATAATTATTTTTAAACAAATAAAACTATATTTGTTTATAGCAAAATATTATTATTTAAAAATAAAAATTACAGGATGTTACACTATCAACTAATTTTTATTTCAAGTTACCTCGGTCAGGGTGAGTACTTTCTACTCTCAGGTACGGGCTTTTCTCGCTCCATCCGACATGGCATAATTTCTTTTCTCATTAACATAATCCTAGTCGTTGGTAGGGCATCCCCTACTGGTGCACCACACGAACCACCATGTGACCGTGCTCATTTATTTTCTTTTCACATTAATAGCCATAAATATGATTTCAATAACAAGTATGTTCATTATATTCATATGCCATAATTTTCATCAAAATATATTCATTACCAAAAATCATTGCTAATCATGTCATAAATATAATCATTTCAAATATCACTTTATAAAATATTTTTATGTCAAAATTACACACTTAAGATGATAGGGAGTTCATGCAATGACAATGATTATGGCATACACTAGTCATTTATTATTTTCATTTATAAGATTCTTCTTCTTTTTTAAATATTATTATCCTCTCTTAACTAAATAGACCATAACACCCTTATTTTAAATCCGATTGAGATGATTTTAGTGTCAATTGAAAGATAAGACAATCCTTTAAAACCCTTTTGTTGAACATTTTATTGAAATCTTAAGTAATCATGGTGTTATTACTCCCTCAAATTCAATGTTATTTCTTCTCGGATAGGTTCAGACCTGTACTTACAAATCAGATCATATCTCTCTCGTACAAACTCCAATTGAGGTTATTCCAAAGCCTATAAAACAATACTATATTTATATACAACTTTCATGCTTATCATTTCTTCAGATTCCTTACTAATTACTCCCAGAAAAATTGAAAACAAAAACACTTACATTTACCACCCTAGATTTTAGACTGATTCTAACTTTTACTCATTAATCAGCCATATCTCTCTCATATGGACTCCAAATTAAGTGATTTCAGAGCTCATATATCTGTGATACATATATCTATTTTTATTATGTTAAACATTTCCTTTAATTTCCTACATATGATGCCCAAAAAGTCAAACACAGAAGCATACTTAACAGATTCTTCCCTGGTTAGCTAGTTTTTGACTTTTGCTTACTAATCTGACCATATCTCTCTCATATTGGTTCCAATTTGACTGGTTCAAGTGGTTACAAATCCATGAAACATAGAGTTACATTTTTCATGTTAAGCATTTCTTTTAATTCCCTACAGATTTATCCCAAAAATTCAAACACAAAAAATTTTCTAACATATTCTTCCCTGGTTAACCATTTTCTGACCACTGCTTATATATTGAGCAATATCTCCCTCATCTGAACTCCAAATTAAGTGATTACAGTGGCTAAAAATCCTTGAGACATAGATCTATATTTTTCATGTTAACCATTTCTTTTAATTCCTAATCGATTCTTCCCAAAATTTCAAAAACAGAAGCTTCTCTTGTTACACCGAAATCCAGTTTCCTAACCAATCAATTCCTAAGGTTTTAGTTCATCATTATATTACATCCTCTTCCATTTTATTTACATCAAATCATATTCCATAAATTTTTCACCACATTAAAATATACACAATGGTAGCATAAAAATCATAAAAATTTTACCACCCATCGCTATAACTATGTCGAACTTTCCACACCAACCGTAATGTCCAAAACATTCATCATATAAAAAATAACATGTAATATGATATAGCAACATCCATGATCAATCATCAAAGTTGCAAATATTGTAAATTTCATCAAAGTTCTAAGATCAAAATCCCACATAAATGTTACAAATTTCAAAACTTTTCTTCAAAAAGAGATATTGTTAAATCAACTTAAAGATCTCCCTAACTCACTTAGTAAATTTTTTTCTTGTTTCCTCTTGAAGGAAGTAGCAAGATTCTTCCCTTCCCTTATCTTTTCTAGCAGCTTAAATAAGAGGAGGAGGGTGAATTTTTGAACCCTAAGGATGAAAATAAAAGATGGATTCAAGTGAAGATTAAGCTAACTTACCTTGAATACTTTGTCTTCTAAGCTTCTCTTTCTTCTCCTTTCTCTCATTTCCTCACTCTAACTTGCTTCTATTTTTCCTCTCCCTCACTTGGACAAAAATTCTAATGTTATAGGGGTGGTTCTTACTTAAATAAATTGTCAAGTGGTCCTTTTTTCATAATCATGGGTCTACCTTATCACAATTAGATACACTTGGTTGTTTTTTGAGGAAAGACAACTCATGTTCTTGTCTTCCTCTCCCTTAGTCAAGATATGCATTGCAAAAGAAGATTTGTATTTTAAAAATCATAATAAAATATTCTTAAGATAAGGGACAAGGTCCCTTTGATTTAGGATTTCTTTTTCTTTTTCTTTTCTCACACAAGTATGATAGGTTTTCCTTTCTAAGTGGCAAGTTTCTAGCCCTTGAATCTCCCTTACTTGACTGAAATTATTTGTGTAGGATATGAATGTTTTTTTCTAATGCCATGTATTATCTTACCACTTGCTAAAATTATGAATGTAAGATATAGAAGTTATCACACCACTTACTAAATTTTTGTCTTAATTCCATGTAACTTAATCTTTATTATTATTACATTATTATTCCATCACATGATTTATTTTATTTTATTTTTCTTCTTGGATTTGGGCTCATTCCTACCCATTTCCTTTGCTTTGGATAAAATTCTATATTTCTTGGAGGGCTTGGTCAACTTTTCATAATTTTTGGACTATCGGTCCAACTTCTATATCCTAGTCCAAGTCTATATTTTATTTCTTGCTTGGGTTATCCAATGGGCTTGCTAAAAACTTATTTGAAGTGGAAAAATTATATATGAAGTGTCTATAGGTGAAAGCCAAATTTATGGGTGGAGATGTTAAACTTAGAAATTTCTAACTATTGAATTAAGAAAATTACCCTAATCCAATCTTCTTAAAATTTTAAGACTTTTACTTACTTCACCAAAAATTTATCTTCCTTACTAAATAATTTCGCCTCTCTTTAGTATGTTCATTCTAATTTTTCCTATTAGGTTTTCTCTCTTTACTTATTCTTTTAATGTTAGAAACATTTTCTATGAATACACATAAGGTGAAGAATTTCTAAGGATTATATTTCCTTAGATATCTAAAAATTGTCTAATAAATTTTATTTTTTTAATTAAATATTTATGTACCTTTATTGATAAAAGAAACAAAATTAGGAATGCTACATTAGTAATTGATGAAAATTGCCTCAATTAACCCTAATTAACAAGTAATCCTTTAGCACATCAATAAATTATGACTTATTAATTGCATGAAGAATTAGAGAAACTGATAGAGTTAAACAAATATAGAAAAATTAGATATATTTGATTTAGTCAATTATTCACCATAGGTTTAATAATTTATAATCCAAAATCATTAATCCTATTTGCCTCTTGAATCATAATAATAAAAAATTTGTTCAAAATATAATTTAGCAGTAGATTATATATTAGTAGGCCTCTTAGAAATTATATGAATAATCATTGAAAAGAGAAGAGCATATGAATAATCAATATTCAATTAAGATTGAACTAATCAAATCAAATCTAAATCTTACAATGCATGAAGATTCCTTGAGGTTTCAATCTTCCTTTACTAATAAAAAGTAAATCAGTCATGCAAGGCCATAAGAAAACATAGAGAAGAATTAAAGATAATTGAGAATTTTATGCCTTTGATGCTTGCTTCCCCCTCTTTTATAGATTGACTCCTCCTAAATGAAGTAGAATTTTTTCTAGGTCAGTTTTCGACTCATCGAGTTTATATTAGAGTTAAAAAGACCAAAAAATCACGACTTCGGCATTCTAGTGTGGCGGGGGGTGTTGCGGTGCTTTAAATTTTCTACATGGGGTGCTGTGGTGCTTTAATTCTCGGGACTCAGGCACTACGGTGCTTGAGGCAAACACCTCAACACTCAGGAAATCGTGATGTATCGTCATGGTGTAACATCCCTAATTTCGTTTCTTTTATTCATAAAGGTACATCAATATTTAATTAAAAAAATAAAACTTATTAAACTATTTTTTGATAACTAAGAAAAAAATATAAGCCTTAGAAATCCTTCACCTTATGTGTATGCATAGAAAATATTTCTAACATTAAGGGAATAGGTAAAGATAGAAAACCTAATAGGAAAAAAAATAGAAAAAACATCTTAAAGAAAGGCGAAATTCTTGGGAAAGAAAGATATATTTTTGGAAGTAAGTAAAGGTCTTAAAATTTCAAGAAGATTGGATTATGAAAATTTTTTCTTATTCAATAGCTAGAGTTTCTAAGTTTAACATCTCCACCTATACATTAGGCCTTCACCTATGGACACTTCATAGAGTTTGTATTTCCACTTCACATGAGTTTCTAACAAGCCAATTAGATAATCCAAGCAAGAGATATAACGTAGACTTGGACTAAAATATAGAAGTTAGACCGATAGCCTAATAAGCACCTTTGTTTAGAGTCATTGTCTCGAACCAAAGCTCCTTATATCATTCATGGAGGATCCTTGATGTCCGCTTTAATTTGAAATTTTTGGGACTAATTCAAGCCTTGAAGTTCTACTGCATGACAAGCAACCACATTAGTAATAACAAAGGATCTAAACCATGGGAGGTATTTCTTACCTTTGGGGGTTTTAACCCTTTTGATCTCTAAAGCTTGATGTAAGTCTATAGTTGGGTCTATGCCTTTAAGGTTTACAATTGTTTTTATAATGGAACTTCCTTTTCTTGAAGAATATGCATTAATGCCTCATCTTTTTTAGCACCTAGATTCTTGGCAACTATGATAGGTGATGCCTCTCTAACTTCTAAGTATTTCAGGTGATTAAGAAGAGGTGACAGATTTGATCTAGGATCATGCAAAACAAAAGATGTACTTGTTTCATTAGAATTTAGTACTAAGGTAGGGGGATCCTTACCTATTAGCTATACTTTTGGAGCTACTTTTAATTCTTCAATATTCTCTTGCAAGTGAACACTCAAGGTTGGTTCCTCAACCTTTTTCTCTAAAGGCTCAATATCTTGTGCTACAAAATTTATCATATTAATAACATAGGCAGTAAGATCTTTCATGACATTGTAATCACTGAATTTTATAGTTTTTTTTTCAAATTCCATTATCAGTGTGCCACTATAAACATCTATTATGGCCTTGAATGTTTTTTAAGAATTGTCTCCTTAGCAAAATTAGAGTGGTTTGATCAACATTCTCCATATTAAGTACAGAAAAATCAGTAAGAAAAATTAAGTCACCAACTTGCACTAAAACATCGTCAACCACACGCTCAAAAAGGGTATTAGATTTGTCAGCCAATTGAATTATAACACTAGTTTATTTCAAAGGTCTTAGTGCTAAAGATGCATAAAAAGAGTACGACATGACATTAATAGATGCTCCTAAATCTAGCATGGCCTTTTCAAATTTAGTATTGCCTATAGTGCAAGGAATAGAAAATATACCTGGGTCATTGCATTTTGTAAGGATTTTTTTTTGAATAATTGTAGAAACATACTCCCTTACTTTTACTTTCTCAGCTTCTTTCAATTTCTACTTCCTATTTTGGATGGGTAATTCTCTCAAGAAATTGGCATAATGGGGATCCTGACTGATTGCATCTAAAAGAAGAAGATTCACCTCACACTTTCTAAAGGTCTCATATAAGTCAGAAGTTTTCTCATTCATCCTATTTTTTTTTAGAGCTTTAGGAAAGAAAGGTACAGGTTCATATTCAATTGAAGGTGGAAACTTACCTTTTGGATGTTTACCTTCCGTGATTACATTATTTTTTTTCCTCTTGCTCAATTGGTGCATGTACCTCTTGCATTGGGATCTTAGCTTCTTTATCACTTTGTAGCATAAAGGAACTTACATTTTCCCTTAGGTTTACCAAAGTTTGAGAGGGCAACTTACCTGAATTTTGAGCATTTAACTTGTAACATCCCTAATTTCATTTATTTTATTAATAAAGGTACATAAATATTTAATTAAATAAATAAAATTTTTAGAAAATTTTTAGATATCTAAGGAAATATAAGCCTTAGAAATTTTTTACCTTATGTGTATGCATAGAAAATGTTTCTAACATTAAGGGAATAAGTAAAGAGAGAAAACCTAATAGGAAAAATTAAAAATAACATACTAAAGAGAGCCGAGATTCGTGGGTAAGGAAGATAAATTTTTGGGAAGTAAGTAAAGGTCTTAAAATTTCAAGAAGTTTGAATTAGGATAATTTTTCTTAATTCAAGAGCGAGAGTTCCTAAGTTTAACATTTTCAACCATACATTGGGCTTTAACCTATGGATACTTCATATAGATTTTTTCCTACTTCACATGAGTTTCTAGCAAGCTAATTAGATAGTTCAAGCAAGAGATAAAACATAGACTTGGATTAGGATATAGAAGTTAGACCGATAGTCTAAAAATCATGAAAATATGATCAAGTTCTCCATGAAAGGTAGAATTTCAGCCAAAGTAAAGAAATGGGCAAGAATGAGCCCAAATTCAAGAGGGAAAAATAAGAACCATGTGAGTAAATAGTAGTGTAATAATAATCAAGATTAGGTTACATGGCATTAGGACAAAACATATATATCCTACATTCATAATTTCAGCAAGTAGGTAATTATACATGGCATTAGGATAAAACATCTATATCCTACATTCATAATTTTAGCAAGTAGGTAATAATACATGGCATTATGACAAAACATCCTTATCCTACACAAATAATTTCAGCCAAGCAAGGGAGACTCAAGGACTGAAAATTTTCCACCTAGAAAGACAAATCTCTCATACTTAAGTGAGACAAAAGAAAAGGAAATAAATCCCTAAATCAAAGGGACTTTGTCCCTTGTCTAAAGAACATTTTATCATGATTCTCAAAATACAAATCTCCTTTTACTATGCATCTCTTGAATAAGGGAGAGGAAGACAAGAACATGAGTTGTCTTTCCCCAAAAAGCAACCAAGTGCATCCTAATTGTGATAAGATAAACCCATGATTATGAAAGGTGAACCACTTGATAATTTATTTAAGCGAAACCCACCTTTATAACATTATAATTTCATCCAAATGAGGCAGAGGAAAAATAAAAGCAATGTAGAGTGAGAAAAGGAGAGAAATAGAGGAGAAAAAGGAGAAGTCTAGAGGACTAAGTACTCAAGATAAGTTAACTTAATCTCTACTTGAATCCATCTTTTCTCTTCATCCTTGGGGTTCAAAACTCACCCTCCTTATCTTATTTATGTTGCTGGAAAAGCTAAAGGAAGGGAGGAATCTTGTTACTTCCTTCAAGAGGAAACAAGAAAAAGAATTCACTAAGTGAGTTAGGGAGATCTTTAGGTAGGTTTAACAATATCTCTTTTTGAACAAAAGCTTTGAAATTTGTAACATTTAGATGGAATTTTGATCTTAGAACTTTGATGAAATTTATAATATTTGCTACTTTGATGATTGGCCATGGATGTTGCTATATCATATTACATGTTGATCTTACATGTGATGGATTTTTTGAATACTTTGGTTGGTATGGAAAGTTCTGCATAGATATGGCTATGGGTGGCAAAAACTTAGGGTTTTTATGTTGTTGTTATGTATATTTGAATATGGTAAAAATGGATGGAAGATGGTTAGGTTGGGAATTTATGTATGGCCTTAAACACCTAGGGGAAGACCATGGGAAATTTCTGTTGAGAAACACCCTTAGTGATGCATGATTTGATTCTGTTTTTCTTTTGAAGTGGATGATGGAATATGTTAAATTAAGTAAGAAATATAATTAAACTTTGAGATAAGTAATTCTATGGTTAGGTGGAAATTTAAAAGAAAAATAGAAGATGAATTAATAAAAGGATGAACTAGAACTTTCGGAAAGTCTAGGCTAAGAAAACTGGATTTTGGACTAACCAGGGACGTTTCTATTTTTAAAATTCTGAAAAGAATCAATTGAGAATTTAAAGAAATTGTTAACATAAAAAATGTAGATATTTGTCTCACGGATTTTTAGATACTAGAATCACTCAATTTGGAGGTCAAATGAGGGAGATATGATATGATTAGTAAGAAGTGGTCAGAAAATGGTTAACCAGGGAAGAATTTGTTAGATAAGTTTCTGTGTTTGAATTTTTGAAAAAAATATGTAGGGAACCACAAGAAATGGTTAACGTGAAAAATGTAGATATACGTGTCACAAATATTTAGCCACTGTAATCATTCAATGTGAAATCCATATTAGGGAGATATGGTCAAATTAGTACGCAATACTTAGAAACTAGTTAACTAGGGAAGAATCTGTTATGTAAGTTTATGTGTTTGAATTTTTGGGAACAATTTGTAGGTAATTAAAAGAAATTGTTAACATAAAAAATATAGATATATGAATCACGAATTTTTAATCATTTGAATCACTCAATTTAGAGTCCATAAGAGGGAGATATGGTCAGATTAGTAAGTAAAGGTCATAACATACCTAGGAAGAAATAACATTGCATTTGAGGAAGTAATACCACTAAGATTCCTTACGATTTCACTAAAATGTTCAACAGAAGAGTTTTATAGGTTTGTCTTAACTTTAAATGGACACCAAGATCACCTCAATCGAAGTTAAAATAAGGGTGTTATGCTATGATTAGTTAGAGATGAAAATAATATTTAAGAAAGAAAAAGAATCTTATAAATGGAAATAATAAATATCTAGTGTATACCCTAACCATTGCTATTGCATGAACTCCCTTCTATCTTAAGTTTGTAATTTTGACATGAAAATATTTTATAAAGTGATATTTGAAAATGATTATATTCATGGCATGATTACCAATGATTTTTTGGTAATGATTATATTTTGATGATAAATTATGGCATATGATATAATGAATATACTTGTTATTGAAATCAAATTTTTGGCTATTAATGTAAAAAGAAAAGAGACGAGCATGGTCACATGGCGGTCTGTGTAGTGCACCAGTAGAGGATGCCCTACTCATGGCTATGATTATGTTAATGAAAAAAGAAAGAGAAAGTGTGTCATGTCAGACGGAGCAAAAAAAGCCTGTACCGAAGAGTAGAAAGTACTCACCCTGACTGGGATAGCTTGATATAAAAATAAGTTGATAGCCATCATATGATATTCTAAAAATAGTTATTCATGCCATACATGTCATTACTATACGATTTTTATGTGCATAAATAAAATGCATTCATGTGACCAAAGATAATTATTGCAGTTTATACAGATGAACATGACATGATGAGCTATATTGATGATAATTATGATTTATTGTTTAACCTACTAAGACTTAATTCTCACTATATTTTCATATCATGTTCAAAAGACTAAATATGCAGATATTCTCTATGACCGGCTTTTAGCGTATGTTGGGTTGAGTTGGCTAAGATTATGATGAAAGTACAATCACCTGCACCCGTATCTCCGAAACTGGTCAATATGGATGAATAAGATGTAGACATATATGTGTTTGATTTTTATACAGATATTTTTAATTAATAATATGTATGTGAACCCAGAATTGTATGAATATTAATGGTATACCATAAGCCTTAATTATGCTTGATTAATTTAATTGAATGTTATTATGAGTTAAATAGTTAGAAGTAAAGAGGTAATGACTTCATGGGATTTAAAAAAAAATATGTGTATATATGAAAAAAAAATGGAGTTATTACATAACCGGCTAACTGTGGTTGCTAATTGGCCGATTTGATTTGCTAGGCTTTAAATACTAGCTCTTGTCTCTTGTTAAAATTTTTGAGTGTTACGTGCAAGATATTTAATGATTTCTTCTAAAGAACTACTTACTTGGAAATCATGAAATGTAGTCTGTCTAGGATAATAAGCCTGTTGGCTATATTGATAATATGTAAAATTTTGTTCTGCAGGCCTATTTTATGCATTTCCATACCTAAAATTGATATGCTCCTTCCATCAAGGGTTATATGTATTAGAGTAAGGATCATACCTCTTCAATTGTCTAAAGAAACCTCCTACCACATTAGCTTGTTCTGTAGATTCTTCTTGGAGTGGAGGGTATATATCAGTTGGATGCCCTATCGCTAAACAGATTCCACAAACTTTAACTTACTGAGGCCTACCTATAGCAATTTAGCATACAAAAGAGGTAAGCTTAGATATATGTTGTTGAAGGAAAGAAGTACTTACCTCATGGGCATGTCGAACTGGGGACTCGTGCTTAATGCCAAATTGTTAGGAGTTGACAGTAATATTTAATATCAAGATTTTGGCTGTTTTATGAGTTTTGTCCATTAGTGCTCTTCCACTAGTTGCATCTATCATGCTCCTATCTCCTTGCAAAAGACATTCATAAAAATATTGGATCAATAGCTGCTCACTAATTTGATTATGTAGACAGCTTGCACAAAGCTTTTTAAACCTCTCCCAATACTCATAAAGTGTTTCTCCATATAATTGTCTAATGCTGCAAATTTCTTTTCTTATGTTTACTACTCTAGATGTAGGAAAATATCTCTCTAAAAATAACTTGTTCATCTCATTTCAAGTAGTGATAGTGCCAGATGGTAAATAATATAGCCAATCTTTGACTGAATCTCTTAAGAAAAAAAGAAAAACCTTGAGTTTTATTTGTTCTTCAGTCACTCCAGGGGGTTTTATGCTGGTACACAGCATATGGAATTCCTTTATGTGCTTATATGGGTCTTCACCTGCAAGATTATGAAAATTGGGTAAGAGATGAATCAGTCCAGATTTTAATACAAAATTAATGTTTTCATCAAGGTTAGAAAAAGTAATGCATAAAGGTTATTGGTGCAAATCTAAAGATGCAAGCTACTTCAAGGTCGGGATGCCTAGCCATGATTACTTCCTCCTTCTTTTGATAAATGTCCTCTTGAAGTCCTTTTCTATACTTGTATACACATTTTTCAATATCTAGATTGAATTGTAAATCTTGAAAATTAGTAGAATGACTCACAGGTATAGATCAAAATCAAAATCCCAAAAAGGTAATGGACGCAGTCCTCGACAATGGTGTCAAAATTTGGTGGATAGTGCTGTGGGTACACCAACTATAATACCTTACCTCTCAAACTAACATGTAGTTGCCTTTGTGATTCTAATAAGGGGGTTTGATTAATGAAAGTAAAATAAAGCAAAAGAGAATAAAAGTAATTAAAAAGAGAGTGATTAATAATAAAGGCGCTGGTTTCAGTTGATATCCACCATCAAGGAATCGCATTGATCATTGACAACATAACCAATCTTAAATTGAGTATCTATCATTGGGATTCTATCTATGTTCCTCCTTAAGTTTAGTAATTGATGACAATCACCTTAACTAACCATAATTAACAAGTAATCTTTTAGCACATTGGTAAAGTATAACTTATTAATTGCATGAAGAATTAGAGAAACTGATAGAGATAAACAAATATAGACACATCGGCTATATTTGATTTAGTCAATTATTCACCGTAGGTTTAATAATTTATCATCTAAAATCATTAATCTTATTTTCCTCTTGAATCATAATAATGAAAAATTTGTTCAAAATATAATTTAGCAGTAGATTAAGACAAATAATATACTAGTAGGCCTTCTAACAATTATATGAATAATCATTGTAAAGAGGAGAGCAGATGAATAACCAATACTCAATTAAAATTGAACTAATAAAATCAAATCTAAATCTTATAATGCATGAAGATTCCTTGAGGTTTCAATCTTCCTCCACCAACAAAAAGTAAATCGGTCGCGTAAGGCCATAAAAAAATATAGAGAAGAATTGAAGAAGATGATTGAGAATTTGATGCCTTTGATGATTTCCTTTTCCCTTTTTTTATAGATTGACTAATCCTAAATGAAGTAGAATTGTTTCTAGGTCAGTTCCCAGCTCATCGGGTTTTAATTAGAGCTAAAAAGACCTAAAAATCGCGATTTCACCATTCTAGTGCGGCGGCGAGCATCGCGATTCTTTATATTTTTTGCACGAGGTGTTGTGGCACTCCAAAACTGGAGATCTTCAACATCACGAAGTGATAGTGAGCACTGCGGCGCCTAGAAAGGTTCAGAAATTGGTGAAATGTCAAACATAAAAGTTGTAGTGCTATATCTCTTCTTTCTATAGCTGCTAGAATCACCTCAATCGAAGTTTAAATGAGAGAGATATAGCTCATTTAGTGACAACGGGTCATAAATCAGCATTTTTTCATAATTTCTTATCTTTTTCTCCTCTTTTCTTTGTCCTTTGATCCTATAACACAAAACTAAACTAATTCCTAATCATATTTTACTTAAATCAAACAAAAAGTAAGTTTAAAATTATTAAAATTATGATTACTTATAAAAACATCAGGCCCATATTAGTGAGAAAGGCTAGAACGAACTAGACAGACAAAGGCTGATTAGGGCAAATGAAGTTACTAGACTTAAATTTTGTGAACATTGTGTATTTGGTAAGGTCAATAGAGTGAAGTTCTCAAAAGGGGTACATTCTGTAACATCCCATAATTTTTATTTTTAAATAATAATGTTTTGTTATAAATAAATATATTTTTATTTGTTTAAAAAGAATTATGTTCTGCTAAAAGCAAGTATATTTTTAATTAAAATAATTATTTTTTTTGCTTAAAATAATTATATTGGACTTTAATAAATTTTTGTTGTATTTTTAGAAATATTCTTTCTTTTATTATGTATAAAGATATTTATTTTGCGATTTGTTTTATTGAGATTTTTATTAAGAAAAATTATGATTTAAGAGTTTAGCTAAATTTTTATGAGAATATAAATTTTTAGAAATTTTTGTGATATTTTAGGATGAAAAACGGAATTTATATGAATTTATATAAAAGAAAATTCTATTATTTAATTATTAAATAATAATTATTATTATTATTATAAAAATAAATAAAAGGGGAAGGGGGAGACGATACAAACGGAGAGAGGCAGAGAACTTTCTAAAAATTGAAATTGAGTGAATAATAACCTTCAACTTTCTCTCTAGATTTGGAGTGCATATTGGCTTCCGATCTCAAAACTAAAGGTATTACTGGATTTAGGATGAAAAATACTACGATTTTGACCGATTAATTTTTCAAATCAGCCGTTGAATCGCCATAGATTTGAAGTAGAAAATCTCAAAAAAAAGGTAAACTCTGAAACTCTTACTTAGATACCTCAAATTGGAAATCTAACGCCGTAGATAAATTTAGAAGTTAGATAAACCTTAGGATATGAAATTTTTCAACTATCTGACAACTTTTTGTTTGTCTTGAATAGTGATTTTCGGCGAGTGAATAGTGATTTCCGGCAGTGAATAGTGACCAAGCTCCCGGAGTCATTTTCTAAGTCTTTGGACCCTCCAGACACATTTTTCAGGTCTAATTGGTCAAATTTAACTTGGAAAAGTACATTTTAGGGCTGTCCAACCAGGAGCCCTACCTTGTGAGTAGATAATTCTTTCTATGACTTGCCCCATGCTCTTCTTGAACTATAAATGTATTATTGATTCTGTTTATAAATTATTTATACTATTATAAGTTTCTGAAATGTGTTAGAATATCTGTTATACTTACGAACTGGCACATAGTTCAAGAAGAGTATGGTTTTAGAAATAGATTTTGGAACTCATTGAATATGTGGTTCTAAATGTATTTATCATTATTTGATAAAGTGAATATTATGTGCACGATGCATTGATTTGTAAAGCTATATACTTATGAAAATGATGCATGTCATATTATAAATAAGATTAAATGGCAAGCATAAATCTCATGGCGAATTGCTTGATAAATATGACAAGCGTAAAGCTCATGGCGAGTTGCTTGATAATTTTATATGTATTTATATGTATTGATGAATATCGGTTGGTTGTATGGCTTGTGACGGTACCGAATAGGGGACGCCCTATTAGCCTGAGTGAGCCGGGGGAGTGCCGCTCCAACCGGGTGACAGTGGTAATGTGAGGGGGGCATGAGAGTGATGTACTCACATTCTCTGATCACTTATTGTGACTAGGGTCGAGGTCACTATACGTATAGCAAATGAGTTATATTTTCATTGCATTGACCAGATTGTCGAGTGAGGCAGGTGCATTAAAAGTAATGATTTTACCTTCAAATCATAATATTTTACTATAACTTATACAGCTGAGTATAACAACATTTGTTTAATGATCATACCGTGCAGCATGTGGTTTTGGATATCTGAATATCCTTTGATTTGAGAATATTTGAAATACGGGTCCCATATGAATGTACTTTTGAACTGTATTTTATATGTGACACATTTTAAAATATAAGTACATCCATATGCTGACCTAAGAGGTCATAGAAGGAATTATTTACTCATTGAGTTGTCAAACTCACTACATGATATTTCTACATTTTTTAGATAAGAATATTAGAGTCTGATTCGGCAGATAGGTGATATATTCTCTGGATGAGTCTACGTTGCTTCCAAAACTCACGGTCTTTGAATTATATTGTGTGTGTATTCTAGAGTGTGCTCTGAACGCTACAGGCAGGATCCCCGTTTCTGTTGTACTTTGATGTTTATAGAATTGGTTTGTATATTGTGTATACATGAAAGATCCTATATATATCTGTTCCCATGATAAAGAATTGAATTATGTATCTTTATGGAAAATATCTGATTGTGAAAAAAAAAATGTTTATTTTTCGTAACGTAAATTGGGGGCATTACAAGTTGGTATCAGAGCATTAGATTTCCCTATGGCTAACAGAGCAAAGAATTCTGTAGTAGGACTTTGAGTATGGGTATGTAACTACAGACATATTTATACTCACGATACTGTTGTGGAATTCTATAGGGTGTCACCCTTTTCTTCCTTCTAACTCTTTTCCTTAGATATGCGAGGTTTAAACATCTATACATATGTCCTAGATGGTACCTTTTGTGTGTGGACTAATAGTTCAGCTTTTGAACTTATTTTGACGAAAAGGGATAAAGAGAATCCTCTTGGAAAATTAGCTGAAAATAAGAAAATTCTATCCGAACACAAAAGGAATGGCTTATTTGGATGTCAAGAAGGTTTGAATTGATTGTTTGATTTACTTATGTGAAACGATATGACAAATGGTTAATATAATATTGATAGTGAGTTATGATGTGATCGAGATTGTTAACTCTAAGATAATGATTTGAAATAAAGCAAGTGTTTTGAAAATAGATTTAAATCTCTTTTTAGATGGATGAGTTGGAATCTATATATATAAATGGATTTGGTAAGTTGTGGGTTAGATTGAATTTGAGAGCGGAGAATCTATGAAGATAATATTTTCAATGATATATTCTGTTGATATAAGGAATTCGAAGATAGTTTGGTTTTCAATAATACTATGTATAAGCATTATGATAAAGGAAGGTTTATCCATGGAAATTTAAAATTTAAGGTATGCAAAATGGGTAATTTATGTGAAGGGCTCTTGGATAGACATAAGTTTTCCATGATTGATTGTTAAGATATTGCATAAGCATGTTAAAGAATAAAGTCACAATAGGTTGAATTTGTTTAAGTGTTTTGAAGTGTGATCTAGCTGATACAGTATGAAGATGTCATAAGTAGCAGAAAATGTTAGTAAAGGAGTTGCAAGTAGTGAGCAATCATGGAAGCAAGTACCCAGTAATTTAATTTCACCTTTAGCGACCATAAGTTATTACAAAAAAAAAGGGTGCTAAGGATATTTGACAGTGGTGAGAGATGTTGATATAAAGCATACTAATGTAGATCAGGTTCCAGTAGTTAAGAAATTTCCTTATGTGTTTTCAGAAGAATTACCTAGAGTACCCCGACTAGAATTTGATATGGATTTACTTCTTGAAACCCAACTAATATCTATATCCTTATATAGAATGATATCGATTGAATTTTTTTTTAAAAAAAATAGATACAAGACTTGTTAGATAAGGGATTTAAATGCCCTAGTACTTTTATTTGGAGTACTCCAGTTCTATATATGAAAAAGAAAGATAAATCACTATGACTATGCATAAATTATAGACAGTTGAATAAAGTGACATTGGGGAATAAATACCCATTACCTCATATAAATGATCTGTTTGATCAGTTACAAGGTGTTTAATGTTTTTCAAAAATTGATTTGAGATATAAGTAACATTAATGGAGGATAAGAGAAGAGGATGTACAAAAATGTTCTTTTAGGACTCATTATGGGCATTATGAGTCCTTGGTTATGTTATTTAGTTTGACAAATATCTTAACTGCATTCATAAATTTAATGAATAGTAATTAAGTCATCCCTGGATCAATTTGTTATTATATTTATTGATGATATACTAGAATATTTCAAAAGTTCAGAGGATCATAAGCAACATTCAAAGATAGTTTTACCAACTCTAAGTGAGTATGGTTGGTAAATATGGTATCCAAGTAGACTCTAAGAAAGTAAAAATAGTACAATAATAGTTACGTTTTACTACATCTAAAGATGAAAATCCAATCCAATTTGCGCTTCCTGCGGTTGTCTGCCGTCCATTCTATTTGAGTCATAGTTGGATCAGGTACATGAACATATGCTTGTAAAGTATTAATTAACTCCTCAGCATTTGAAGCCGAGATAAGAATTCGTCGTGCTGAGTGTGAGATGAACCTTTGTTCCACAGCATGATCAAGGAAAAACAATAAACCATCAAAGAAGTGGTTAACATTTAACAAACCTATCGGTTTGTGATGCATATTTAGTTGTGCCCAAGAGACTATTTGAAATTTTTTTTCTAAAGTACCAAAACCCCCTGGTAAGGCAATGAAGGCATCAGCATTGTTGATCATTCTAGCCATGCGCTCATGCATGGAAGCTACCCTAAATTCTTCCCCAATTGTCTTTCCTACTATGTTAGATGTAGCTAGAGCTGTAGGAATAATACCTAGAACTTGGCATCCTCCTACATGGGCAGCTGTAGACACACACCCCATTAATCCACGGTTACCTCCACCATAAACTAAATGAATTTTTCTCCTGGCTAGTACCATACCCAGGTTTTGTGTAGTTTTCACATACTCTCCATCTTTTTCAGGACTAAAACCACAAAAGACACAAATATTTCGAAATTAACGGAATGCAATTTCCTCCATAGCTGCACACACCCTAACTTTAAGTATGAGAAGATAAAGATACTAATGTGTGTATTTATAGAACTCAGAGAATGACATACTTATGATAGCTATATGAATAAGCCGGGAATAATTAGAACAGTATGTGAGTGATTGGTGGAAATTAGCTAAATTGAAGGTGAAAATTTTAAAAATGACGGCAAGCATGTATATGTATAGTTTTTGTGATAGTCGCTCCTATTAGGCATATAAAGAGAATAAGGTTAATATATCACCAGAAATTTGTTTTTTCCTTGTTGTTCTTGATGAAGCATTGATGTCTTGATTCTTATAGGAAAGTTGTAAGTGATAGGCGTAATTGTAAAAAAAAATAGTTAAAATGCAAACAAGTTAATTGTTGAAGAGGGACAATCAAATAATTTTTTTTTCCCAATGTTCTTGCCAGTCGACTATCGATATTATTAAGTCGACTAGCTATTTTGAGAAATTTTAATTTGGACTGGTTATTTTACAGTTGATTGATTACATCTATTTTGAAGCAATCAACTGCATCCTACCAGTTAACTACATATTATTTGATTTTAACAAACTTTTATAAGATCAGAAATATTTTTTTTTCATGTGCTATTTTTCCACCAAATACCAACAGATTTAAAGTAGATTTTAGCACGTATATTCAAACCTTGCGGTCACTGATTTTTGCCGATATAACAGCTAGAGTTTTGTTTACAGATTTTCAAGATTTACGGCCACCGATTTTAATTTTATTTCAATGCTTTGTCCAAATTTTTAACTTCCTATTTTGGCACCATGCTTTATTAAGTATTCCACATTTTCTGCTACATTGTCCTACATTAATCTTTGGTATTAAATGTAAGATTCTTTTTTCCATATTATAAGAAAGATTAATTTCTTTTCTTTGAAACTCAGTTATTATGGTGTCCAATTGGTTAGTAGGTTAAATTAATAGAGATTTTGAAAGGAGTGGACGGATGATGATTTTATGGTGTTTTGACGAATGTAATCAAGAGAATTAGTGGTGTTGAAATTCTTGAGTAATAAAATATGGGAAGTAGGATTTAAATTAATTTTTGAACTCTTAATTTGAAAATATGGAGAATACTATGAGAATTATGTCTGAAAATAATGTAAGTGATTAAGATATTTGTGTTAAAGGTTTATATTATGCTAAATTGAGTCTAGTATGTAGGATATGAATTATGTTAAAATTGAGAATTCATGTATGAGTAATTGTTAGAAAAAATCTTCTTGAAATGATTGGGTGAATTAAACGGGAATGATATAAGTTAGAATGAGGTGCTTTTAGATATGATAGAGGAAAGGTTTGATATTTTTGATAATGAATTTATTGGTGTTAATAAACGGGTATAGAGTTACTGTGATGAGGTAAGTTAGAATTGTTAGACATGTGCCAATGGTACATAAACGTTAAAAAGGATTGGTGGATTTATTGCTACGTATGTTTAACATATTGATTAATGGATTTTAGGATAAAAAATAGATGATAAATTAAGATGACTTGATAGAAGTAGGAAATAAGAAAAGATAGTTACCCCAATATAAATGTGAATATGTTCTTTTATGAGTGTGTTTTCTAATATCGATCCATAAATATATCCATGTGAGCTTGAAGATATAAAGTAAAATTGATTAGAAAATGAATACAAATAATTCAATACAGGCCAAAAGTCTAAAGGAATCATGCATGTTGAGCACTAGAAATTATCAGTTGGTGACCACATATTTTTGAAGGAATCACAAATAAAAGAGGTAATGAGGTTTGGAAAGAAGTACATATTAGATTCTTCTTATGTTACCTAATTCCAAGAAATTCAATTGGACAAAAATTTGGCATAACTATGGGTACAATTTATGTTTATTGTTGATCGACAAGTGAAGAGCTTATGAATGAAAGAAATCCCTATGGTTAAGTTATATGGCAGAATCACTCAAATGAAGAAATATTAAAAAGTAAGATGTTATACAGAAAAGATATCCCCAATTATTTGAGTACTAAGGTTGGTTACTCCGAATTATGCCTTCATTTTATTCCCTACATGTGGTAGGATGGGCTGAAATTCGGGGACCAAATTTCTTAAGGGGAGAAGAATGTAACATCCCATAATTTTTATTTTTAAATAATAATTTTTTGTTATAAACAAATATATTTTTATTTATATAAAAAGAATTATGTTCTGCTAAAAGCAAGTATATTTTTAATTAAAATAATTATTGTTTTGCTTAAAATAATTATATTGGCCTTTAATAAATTTTTGTTGTATTTTTAGAAATATTCTTTCTTTTATTATGTATAAAGATATTTATTTTTTGATTTTTTTTATTGAGATTTTTATCAAGAAAAATTATGATTTAAGAGTTTAGCTAAAGTTTTATGAGAATATAAATTTTTAGAAATTTTTGTGATATTTTAGGATGAAAAAACGAAATTTATATGAATTTATATAAAAGAAAATTCTATTATTTAATTATTAAATAATAATAATTATTATTATAAAAAAAAGAAAATAAAAGGGGAAGGGGGAGACGATACAACGGAGAGAGACGAAGAACTTTCTAAAAATTGAAATTGAGTGAATAGTAACCTTCAACTTTCTCTTTAGATCTGAAGTGCCTATTGGTTTTCGATATCAAAACTGAAGGTGTTACTGGATTCAGGAAGAAGAATACTACGGTTTTGACTGATTAATTTTTCAAATCAGCCGTTGAATCGCCGTAGATCTAAAGTAAAAAATCTCATAAAAAGGTAAACTCTGAAACTCTTACTTAGAGACCTTAAATTGAAAATCTGACACTGTAGATAAATTTAAAAGTTAGATAAATCTTAGGATATGCAATTTTTTAGCTATCTGACAACTTTTTGTTTATCGTGAATAGTGATTTTCGGCGGATAGATAGTGCTTTCTGGCGAATGAATAGTGTTTTTTGGCAGCAAATAGTGACCAAGCTCCCAGAGTCATTTTCTAAGTCTTTGGATCCTCCAGACACATTTTTGAGGTCTAATTGGTCAAATTCAGCTTGGAAAAGTACATTTTAGGGCTGTCTAACCAAGAACCCTACCCTGTGAGTAGATAATTCTTTCTATGACTTGTCCCATGCTCTTCTTGAACTATAAATGTATTATTGATTCTGTTTATAAATTATTTATACTATTATAAGTTTCTGAAATGTGTTAAAATATCTGTTATACTTACGAACTGGCACATTGTTCAAGAAGAGTATGGTTTTAGAAATGAATTTTGGAACTCATTGAATATGTGGTTCTAAATGTATTTATCAATATTTGATAAAGTGAATATTATGTGCACGATGCATTGATTTGTAAAACTATATACTTGTGAAAATGATGCATGTCATATTATAAATGAGATTGAATGGCAAGCGTAAATCTCATGGCGAGTTGCTTGATAAATATAACAAGCGTAAAGCTCATGGCGAGTTGCTTGATAATTTTACATATATTTATATGTATTAATGAATATCGGCTGGTTGTATGGCTTGTGACGGTACCGAATAGGGGACGCCCTATTAGCCTGAGTGAGCCGGGGGAGGTGGTGCGCACTGTCGCAGGTGCACCCAAATTAATACCTTACCTCAAAACTAACCTGTAGTAGTGGGAGTAAGGGTCGATCCCACAGAGACTGGAATTACCTTATGTGATTAAAAAGGGGGGATTGATAATCGCAAATTAAGTAAAGTAAACAATAATGAAAATAAATAAGCGAAAGTGATTAATGATAAAGACGTTGGTTTCGGTTGGTATCCACCGTCAAGGAATCACATTGATCATCGACAACATAATCAATCTGCAAATGAATATCTATCATTGGGGTTTTAACCCCGTTTCTCCTTAAGCCTAGCAAATTAATGACAATCGCACTAATTAAACCCTAATCAATAAGCCATCTTTTAGCACATCGGTAAAATATAACTTGTTAACCGCATGAAGAACTAGAGAAACTGACAGAGCTAAACAAATATAAACACATGGCTATATCTAATTTAGTCAATCATTCATCATAGGTTCAATGATTTATAATCCAAAACCCTCAAACCTATTTGCCTCACGAATCGCAGAATTAAAGACTTTGTTCAAAACACAATTCAGCGGTTTGATTAAAACAGACGAAATACTAGTAGGTCTCCTAGCAAACATATGCATAATCATTAAGAATAAGAACAGATGAACAATCAATATTCAAAACAAATTGAAATAATAACATCAGATCCACATCTCACAATGTATAAAAATCCCTTGAGGTTTCAACTCACCTCAACCAACTAAAAGAGAATTAGCCACGCAAGGCCATAAGATAATCAAAAGAAGA
The DNA here is from genome assembly GCA_037074535.1 of Gleditsia sinensis. Taxonomy (NCBI): domain Eukaryota; kingdom Viridiplantae; phylum Streptophyta; class Magnoliopsida; order Fabales; family Fabaceae; genus Gleditsia; species Gleditsia sinensis. The sequence goes on from CM073464.1 coordinate 44,183,744, forward strand.
ATTGAAGAATGTAGATGAAGAATTCGGTGAAGGATTCGATCCTCTATCTGGTTGCTTTTCTCCCTTTTTATAGCCTCTCCTCTCCTAATCGAAGTCAGAATGTATTTTAGGTCAAATTCCCGTCCATTCCCTTCAATTTTAACCGAAAACGACTTAAAATCGCGAAATTAGCACATCCCCTACGACGCACGGGCGCCGCGGCGCTTAAGTAGAGCATCGCAGCCCTATGTAGTTCTTGCCACGGGGCGCCGCGGCGTGCTGGGTTGAGCGTCGTGGTGCTCGCTCCTGGAAAGCACGGCATCGCAGCGCGATGGGTAGCGCCGCGGTGCTTCGGATTGTCTTATCGTGGCGCCGTGGCCCTCCCTTGTGAGCGCCGCGGTGCCCAGAATCTTCTGGATTTTGCCGAAGTGCCGAACATGAAAGTTGTAGCTCTATGTCTCTTCTTTCCATAGCCGCTGAAATCACCTTAATCGGAGTCCAAATGAGTGAGATATGCATAAATTAGTGACACAAGGTGAGAAATCAGCATTTTTCTATGATTTTCTCTCTATTTTCCTCTTCATTTCTTCTTTATTATTCCTAAAACACAAAACACAACACTCAGTTAATTCATACCTATTTTATACTAAAATTAAATAAAAAAACAACTTAAAACATGTCAAAAACATGCTTATTTTATAGCATGTCAAGAGGGCCACTCCAACCGGGTGATAGTGGTAATGTGAAGGGGCAGGAGGGTGATGTACTTACATTCCCTGATCACTTATTGTAACTGGGGTCAAGGTCACTATGCGTATAGCAAATGAGTTATATTTTCATTGCATTGACCAGATTGCTGAGTGAGACAGGTGCATTAAAAGTAATGATTTTACCTTCAAATCATAATATTTTACTATAACTTATACAACTGAGCATAACAAAATTTGTTTAATGATCATACCGTACAACATGTGGTTTTGGATATATGAATAACTTTTGATTTGAGAATATTTGAAATACGGGTCCCATATGAATGTACTTCTGAACTGTATTTTATGTGACACATTTTAAAATATAAAGTACATCCATATGCTGACCTAAGAGGTCATGGGAGGAATTATTTGCTCACTGAGTTGTCAAACTCACTACACGATATTTTCACATTTTTCAGATAAAAATATCAGAGTCTGATTCGACAAATAGGTGATATATTCTCTGGGTGAGTCTACATTACTTTCAAGACTCACGGTCTTTGAATTATACTGTGTTTGTATTCTAGAGTGTGCTCTAAATGCTACAGGCAGGATCTCCGTTTTTGTTGTACTTTGATGTTTATAGACTTGGTATATATATTGTGTATACATGAGAGATCCTATATATATATGTTCACATGATAAAGAATTGAATTATGTATCTTTATAGAAAATATTTGATTGTGAAAAAAAAAGAAAAATGTTTATTTTTCGTAACGTAAATTGGGGGCATTACACATTCAATCAAGGCTATGTTAAACTATGTCCACTCGAATCTATGAGGGCTAGCCATGGTAGAATCTCATTCGGGGCCTAAGTACTTCTTTACCATCATAGATGACTACTCTAAAAAGTTGTGGGTTTTTTTTTCTTGAAGAAGAATGAGGCATTCAAAAACTTTAGGGAGTGGAGGGTTATGTCAGAGAATCAAACTAGCAAAAAACTATAGTTGTTGAGTTCTACAGTGAAGAGTTCAACTAGTACTGCAAAGTGTAATATCCCTAATTTCGTTTCTTTTATTAATAAAGGTACATAAATATTTAGTTAAGGAAATAAAATTTTTTAAACAATTTTTAGATATATAAGGAAATATAATCCTTAGAAATTATTCACCTTATGTGTATGCATAAAAAATGTTTCTAATATTAAGCGAATAAGTAAAGAGAGAAAAACCTAATAGGAAAAAAATTTGAAATAACATATTAAAGATATGCGAAATTCTTGGGTAAGAAAAATAAATTTTTGAGAAGTAAGTCAAGGTCTTAAAATTTCAAAAAGATGGATTAGGATAAATTTTTCTAATTCAAGAGTTAGAGTTTCTAAGTTTAACATCTCTACCCATACATTGGGTTTTCATCTATGAACACTTCATATAGAGTTTTTCCACTTCACATAAGTTTTTAGTAAGCCAATATGATTCACTCTATTTGGGTAATAGTTGATAAATTAACCAAATCTGCTTACTTTCTGACCATAAAAATTAATTATTCACTGGACAAATTGGGCTAGTTGTACGTCCAAAAAATAGTTAGACTACATGGAATTTCCTTAAATATCGTTTCTGATAGAGATTTGAGGTTCAAGTCAAGGTTTTGGAAGGCATTGTAGGAAGCTTTTAGAACCCAGTTGCGGTTTAGTACTGCCTACCATCCTTAGACTGACAGGAAAATAGAACGGACCATTCAAACCCTAGAAGATATGTTGAGGGCCTGTGTGATAAAACAAGGTAAAAGATGGGATAAGTACTTACCTTTAGTGGAGTTTATTTATAATAATAGCTATCACTCTAGTGTTAAGATGACCCCTTATGAAGTTTTATACAATAGAAAGTGCCGATTTCCACTATGTTGGTTTGAGGTAGGAGAAAAGAACTTGCTAGGTCTTAATCTAGTTCAACAAACTATTGAACAAATCAAAATGATAGAAGACAAAATACTTACAGCTCAGAGTCGACAAAAGAGTTACTATGATAAGAGACATAGACCTCTAAAGTTTGAGGAAGGAGACCATGTATTTCTGAAATTTTTCCCGACTACTGGAGTTGGTAGATCTCTTAAGATCAGAAAGCTAAGTTTGCAATTTTTGGGACTCAACCAAATTCTAAAGAAAGTGGGGATGTCAATATATCAAGTTGTCCTCCCACCTAATTTGTCCAACCTACATAATGTTTTTCATGTATCACAACTCTGGAAGTATATACCAGATTCATCACATGTAATACATAATGAACCAATCCAAATAAAGGAGAATATAACATACTAGCTAGTACCCGCATCCATACTGGACACCAACGTGAAGCAATTGAGGAATAAGACTATTCCCCTAGTTAAGGTGTTGTGGCAAGGTTTGACTTTGGAAGAATCAACTTGGGAGTTGGAAGAAGTCATGAGGAAGAAATATTCGTAATTGTTCTTATTAGGTAATTTCTAAAATTTTGAGGACAAAATTTCTTTTAGGGGGAGAGAAATGTAACATCTATAATTTCGTTTCTTTTATTAATAAATATACAGAAATATTTAATTATGGAAGTAAAACTTATTAGAAAATTTTTAGATATCTAAGAAAATATAATCTTTAAAAATTCTTCACTTTATGTGTATATATAGAAAATGTTTCTAACATTAAGGGAATAAGTAAAGAGAGAAAAACCTAACAGGAAAAATTTTGAAATAACATACTAAAGAGAGGCGAAATTCTTGGGTAGGGAAAATAAATTTTTGAGAAGTAATTCAAGGTTTTAAAATTTTAAGAAGATTGGATTAAGGTAATTTTTCCTAATTCAAGAGTTAGAGTTCCTAAGTTTAACATCTCCACCCATACATTGGGCTTTCACTTATAGACACTTTATATAGAGTTTTGGAAAGATTGTATTTTACTAAGAATTTTTAGTAATGATTATACTTTGATGATAAATTATGGCATGTGAGTATAATGAACATACTTATTATTGAAATCATATTTTTTGCTATTAACGTGGAAAGAAAAGAAAATAGACGAGTACGATCACATGGCGGTTCGTGTGGTGCACCAGTAGTGAATGCCCTACTCACATCTATGATTATGTTAATGAGAAAAGAAAGAGAAAGTGTGTCATGTCGGACAGAGCGAGAAAAGTCCGTACTGAAGAATAGAAAGTACTCACCTTGACCAAGATAACTTATGGAAATAAGTTGATAGCTATCATATGATATTTTGAAAATAGTTATTCATGCCATACATGTCATTACTGTATGATTTTCATGTGCATAGATAAAGTGCATTTATGTGACTTAAGATATTTGTTGTAGTTTATACAGATGAACATGACATGATGATCTATATTGATAATAATTATAATTTATTGTTGAACCTACTGGGATTTAATTATCATTATATTTTCATATCATGTTCAGAGGACTAGATATGCAGATATTCTCTATGATCGGCTTTTAGCGTACATTGGATCGAGTTGGCTAAGATCTCGGTGAAGGTGCAACCACTTGCACCCGCATCCCTGAAATTGGTCAATATGGATAAATAAGATGTAGACATGTATGTGTTTGATTTGTATATGGATGTTGTTAATTAATGATATGTATGCGAACTCAAAATTGTATCAGTATTAATGGAATACCATAAACCTTAATTATGTTTGGTTAATTTAATTGAATGTTATTATGAGTTAAATAATTAGAAGTAAAGAGATAATGACTTCATGTGATTTAATATATATATATATATATATATATATATATATTTGTGTGTGTGTGTGGTGTGTTTTTTGTGTGTGTGTGTGTGTGTAAAAAAATGGAATTGTTATACAAAGAGAACGAGGGGTTTCTCCTTTCCAATTTTCAATGGATTTTTGGTTGATGGGTGAAATTATTTAGCCAAAAGTATAGTTCTCATCATTCTGAATTCGATGGTGTTCACGGTGTTGCAAAGAGAGATTTGAAAGTGCCTAAATAAAAAATTTCCTTTAGGTTCTAGAAAGAGAAAATAGAGGAGAGAAATTAGGGTTAGAAATTTCTAGGGTTTTCTACCCTAAATCTACAAAAGATGACCTTTACAAAAAATCTGATGGACCAATTAGTAAAATTCTAATTGTTGGAGCATGTCTTTAAAAATTTAGTTATTTACACTTTGGTTCTAAAATTCTTAATATTTTTATTTTCACCCTAAAAATTTTCAATCACACTCTATTCGTTTTAATTCTCTTAATAAATTATATTGATACCCATAATAATCCATGTAAATATTCATAATAACTTATATGGTCAAATGAAATAAAAAATTTTAAACTTAAAGTTATTGCAATTTATGACAAAAAAAGTATGATCGCTGAAGAGCATTTAAGCTTTTGACATTGCTGCAAAAGCGTCTCCTTGAGCAGCTCATACGGATACTAAAATTCTAGAAATGTTATGCTTATATGTTTTGTTTTTAACAGCTTGCTCTTTTAAAAATATGGGCAAATAGAGAAATAGCCTATGTAAACTGTTTTTTAATCCATGAAACCCATGATTCTTCAGCATGCCACTTGAAACAGTCACTTAGAAGGCAGCGACAACATGGCTATGATGTTTTTCAGCATTTTAGGCGCCCATAAATTGAGTGAACACTACATAGCTTTTTATTAATGTGTTTATGCTTTCTTAAAACAATATAATCCATTGCCTGCTCAAAAAAAGAAAGAAAAGAAAACAATATAATCCATTGGATTAAGCGTTTTAAAGATGGATAACGTCTTTCAAAGATCATATTTAAATATTATATTTGTTGAGCTATCATCAAAATTAAATAATTAAATAAAATAAATATTTTAATGGGCCAAAATAGACTCATAGACAGAATAAATAAATAGACTTATTTGTGGGCTCAAACTTGGTCCAACAACTTTAATATAATTATATCTATATTAGTAATTGTAAATTTATAATTCATATTGATAAACTTTGACATTAAATGGCATTTACTTCTTGTGAGATCTATGAAATATACACTCACATTCAAGTTTGTTTCAATTTGTATAAAATTCTTCCCACGATGCTCTGTTCTTATAATTATTAATAAAATTTATGCTTTATGTATTTTTCTTAAAAAAAATATAATTAACTAATTTAATAGAATAATAATCGTCAAAAAAAAAATTAAATAAATACTTATAAAAATTTAAAATAAAAAATTTAGTATAATTTTTCTAAACTTAAAAGTTGGATGATGTTTAAATTTTAAATTGAAATTAAAAAGGATGTGACCTAAGAGAGTTTAATTCACTCAAATTTTAATTTAGTTTATTTTTAAGAATGTATTTAAATGTAATACTATATTAATTTAATTTTTTAAATTTTATTTAATTTTCATAAAACTTCAATGAATTATTACAAAATTTTTAAAATATAAAAATCCGTGCAGGTCAATTTATCTTCTTAATAAGAGTGAAGAAAAGTTATCCCTCCAATAATTCAGTAAAAAATGGGGATGGAACAGGAGTGGAGAATTTATTATTATTATTATTCAATTTGTCACATGTAGATATTCTCACAGGCATGTGATGAGTGCTGACGAATTTCACAAAACGCAAAATGGCCAGTAACCCACGTGAACAAAATAGCATAGAATATGCTCCGCCATCTCTTGGTTCAGGTCGGTTCCTTTTCCGACTTTTCCTTCCTGTCCTGTTGGTCGTCAGTCGTCACCGTCCAAACTCTTAATCGGCAAGAGCTCCGCTGAAATCTATCTTTTACTTTAAAAACTAAAAAGTAAAATTTAAATGAATAATTATTAATAAAAAATTAAGAAAATTAATTTTAATACATTTATAAATTGTGATAAAAGTAATTTTTTTTTAAATTTAATTATAATTTTTTTTCATATATGACAGAGTAAAAATTAAATATAATTTTTTACTATCTATCTAAACTCATATTTAGTAGGTTAACTGTAAATTTTTATATCATTGATAATGTATTTTACTTTTTAAAATATACTTTACATTAGAAAAAAGATATTTTTTTTCTCAAATTCAATAGACACGGTTTTAAATTATAATTAAGATTGTATTAAAAATAGTGATAAATAATTATAAAATTATGATATAAAAAAAATCAACTAAGATAAAAATAAAACAATACCCATAATGGGGCGGCTTTTCCTTGTGTTGCATTGCCAATCACTATCAAACTTCGCTTTTCAAAATTTATCACGTGATGAGATAAATAATTATAAAATTATGATATAAAAAAAATCAACTAAGATAAAAATAAAACAATACCCATAATGGGGCGGCTTTTCCTTGTGTTGCATTGCCAATCACTATCAAACTTCGCTTTTCAAAATTTATCACGTGATGAGCAACATCTCTCTGCTGGTGGATCCGCTACATAAGAACTTTGACACGTAAATAATTCTACTCGGTTGAATTGAACATAAATCGTAATATTTTTCTACTTTTTTATTATTATTGAGAATCGGAGGTTTTCTTCTTAGTTCCTTTGTTCATCCTCTGTTCAAGAAAGTTGAGTAGGGAAAAGGGGATATCGCATCGCCACTGCCAACAATAGCAGCGGATCAGGCTCTGAGAGACTGAGGCATAAGCTATACCGATGGCGGAGACTGCAACACAAGGAGAAGCCGCCCTCTTTTCTCCTTACAAGATGGGCAACTTCAATCTCTCTCACAGGTCTCACTTCTCACTTCCATCCATGTCCACGACGTTCTCAGTACGACGTCGGTTCTGGATTTTTCCTTTCATGAGAAAATGTTGATCCGTTTTACTCAGGAAGAGGGAATTAATTTTCTGCTGACGAATTTGCCGATTAATTTCTGAGAAATTTACTTTGTCGTATGGACAGGGTGGTGCTAGCGCCGATGACGAGGTGCAGAGCTTTGAACGGGATTCCACAGCCAGCTCTTGCCGAGTACTACGCTCAGAGGTCAACTCCCGGCGGCTTCCTCATAAGCGAAGGCACTTTGATCTCTACCACGGCGTCCGGGTAATGATTGTAATTTTGTTTGCTTTTTGAGGTCTTTCTTGACTGTTCAGAGCCTATGTGCTTCATTATTCGTCAATCGTGGTGTCGAATGATGGCGATTAGCCACGTGGAGACTTTTCATTCGATAGTGGAGCCGCACTCATATTGTGGGCCATTGTTAGATGTCGGTTCGTGAGCGCGATAGGATTATTGCATTGACGCTTGCAAGTTATTTTCAATCTTGGCCTTAGACTGCTGTTAAAAAAAAAAAAAAATGTTGGCCTTAAATCCAAGAAAGCTAAAGGTAGAACCGAGATACTTTATGCTTTTTTTAATTGATAAAAAATAAAGTAGACTCATTAAATTGTTATATATATAATGAGATTTATATTTTATATATTTATGTCTGTTATTAAAATTTAATCAATTTATTTTTAATAGAACAATTTTTTTAAAACTTTTTCAAACAACAATTGTTTTATTGACATGTAAGGGTCTGTTTGTTTTTATTGAAAATAGGAAATATGACTAAGCAATTGTTTAGTAGAGTTAAAAAAATATTTTAAAATTTAAAATATGATGAAAATAGAAAATCTCTAAAAGATATTTTCAATATTTAAAAAAAATGTTGGTGATATTTTTGTAATTTTAAAAGAGAGTTTATCATAATAAAAAAATAAAAATTTTAAAAGAGAATTTATTATAGTAAAAAAAATTAAAAGTCTTATGATTATTGAAGATCAAAATTAAAAATCAAATAAGATTCACGACTTTTTATAACAATATGATTTCAAGATAAAGATGAATTTTTTTTTATTTCACAACACAAACATATTTTTTAAATATTAATAATTTGCAAATGAAAATAAATTTTAAAAATAAAATTTGTAAACATGTTTAGAAACCGAAGGCAACCTAGAAGTTATCAATTTGATATGAGGCGATATTTTTATTATGATATTTAACTACAAGCCTGTTTTACTTGTTCTTTTGTTTTAGCAAGTATATATATTTTTAATTAATACCACATATTTAAAAAATTAAGGTGTAAAACTAATAGAAATACATGGCCATTAAATGTTAAGTCCTGCATTAGTGTAGTTGGTGACACAAAATACAATAAAGAAACACAAGACCTTCCGGCTCAGAACCAACCAAAAAAAGGTAGAATAAAAAGGAAAGAAATCTAATTTTTCTTCCTTTTTTATACACTTTAAGTTTCGTGGGTTGTTTTCAGACAATAAACAGAAAGTGAGAAATTGCGGTGGGATTTACTAAAATATCAGTGGTGACTGGTGTGGCGTGGTGCAGATTTCCCCACGTACCTGGCATATATTCAGAAGAACAAGTGAAGGCATGGAGGAAGGTAGTGGATGCAGTACATGCCAAAGGCAGCATTATCTTCTGTCAACTGTGGCATGTCGGCAGAGCATCTCATCCAGGTAATGATCCCCCATCTCACACACTACATAGTATATATTTAAAACTATTTTCAAAGAATTATAAAGCACCAACAATTCCAAAGAAAAAAAAAAAGTTGAGCTAATCTTCCCAACATTTATGTTAAATAAATGTTACCTTGTGTTCTATTTCTATCTGTGGTTATTGAATAAAACTATAGGACCCTATAATTAACTGCATCAAAGACTCTGGTTTGACATCTTGCTATTGCATATCCTTTTCAGTTAGGCCTTCTCTTCATTCACTCATTTTGCACTTTGACTTGTGAAACAGTGTATCAGCCCGGTGGGGCCCCACCAATTTCGTCCACGAGCAAACCCATATCTGCGAGGTGGAGAATTCTCTTGCCAGATGGGTCCTATGGCGTATACCCGGAGCCTCGAGCCCTGGAAACTTATGAAATTTCGGACATTGTGCAGCATTATCGGCAAGCAGCTGTGAACGCTATTCGAGCAGGTTGGTTTTGCCTCTAGTATTTTATCTTTGTTTTAGTTTGTGATAATAAAATTGAAAGGAGAAAAAGAAGGAATGATGACCCCCATATGCTGCTGTTTTAGCTTATTTTTATTATTGGCGTGGACTAAAACAACTTTATACATCATACGGCCCATTGAGCGATTAGGAATTCATTTCCTTTTTAAGGGCTCAATGATAGATTCCGCGTTAAAAGTGAAGTCTTTTATTATGTCCACCATACTGCCATGCGTCATGCTTATAGATTTATGGTCCACATTGGGAAAAGTTAGACCCCTTTAGGCTAATGATGCATCTTAATAGTATTTGCTTCCAAGACCAGTATAATAATCTGAAGCCACACTTAATAAAAATTTTAAGCGTTCATTGGTTCTTGTGATTCTTTTTCCTTACACCAGAGCAGAGTTTTCCTGACCTCTGAAAGTGAAACTTTTGAAATAAAGACGTGAAATAATAATAACTCTTAGCTTTATGCAGTTCAGGGAAAGCTAGATGGAGATGGGTTTATTCGTCTAGGTGTTGCCGTGTTGCGTTCTAATAACTAAAACTTTGTTTGTAGACTGTCAAATTGAAACAAAATCTGTGCTTAACGTTGATTTTGAGAAGCAAGGACAAAAAAAAAAAAAAAAACTTACCATCATTCTGTAAGCATGTGGCAATAAACTGATGCAATGACATTTGACACTATAGGTTTTGATGGAATTGAGATTCATGGGGCGCATGGGTATCTCATTGATCAATTCTTGAAAGATGGGATCAATAATCGAACAGATGAATATGGTGGATCACTGGCAAATCGTTGCAGATTCTTAATTCAGGTAGTTCAAACAGTGGTTACTGTAATTGGATCTGAGAGAGTTGCTGTTAGAATCTCACCCGCAATAGACCACCTTGATGCTATTGATTCTGATCCACTCGAGCTAGGTTTGGCTGTGGTTGAGAGACTTAACAAGCTCCAACAAGAGCACGGCTCAAAACTTACTTATCTCCATATTACTCAACCTCGATACACTGCTTATGGCCAAACAGAGTCTGGCAGACCCGGCAGTGAAGAAGAGGAAGCTCACTTGATGAGGAACTTGAGAAAAGCGTATCAGGGAACGTTCATGTGCAGTGGTGGATTCACTAGGGAGTTGGGAATTGAAGCTGTGGCTCAAGGTGATGCTGACTTGGTATCCTATGGTCGTCTTTTCATCTCGAATCCAGACCTCGTGCTGAGGCTTAAGCTCAATGCACCCCTAAATAAGTATAATAGGAAAACTTTTTACACCCAGAATCAAGTTAAAGGCTACACAGATTACCCTTTCTTGAGCAAAGGAAGTGTGCCTCAGGAACCACTTTCACGCCTTTGATATTGTCATTTGTATGATTAGAGTCTTCAAATTTTAGCTAGCTTTGAGATAAGTGCATATCTATCAAAAGTTGTACTGATATGAGAATAATTCTTACCCCCTTTTTTTTCTTTGGACTGTACTTTCGATATTTATTTCTAGCACGCTGCAGCTCTGTACTTGATTCTAAATTACTATGTCAATTTCTAAAAAAATGCAACTACAACATTACTCACTCCCTGCCGAATCAAGGGTTATAAAGAACTATTGTCTTCCTTTCCTTCCGTTCTTCCCTTTTATTTTTTGCTTTTAGGAACTACCAGCAAGCTTGTGTAGCATGGTAGATGCCTGGGAAGAATTTACTCGTAGGCACCGTTTAATGCATCTGGAGATTTTTATTTTGATTCTTTAATTTTTATTCTGTTTCAATTAAGTTTTTTAATTTTGAAATTTAATCTAATATTTGCTTCTTGACTAAGTTAACATCACAGCCTATATGCCATTTTTTTTTTGGACAGGCCATCCCTTAACATTATATCCTACGAAAAGCAAGTTTGCTTCCACTCACTTTCCACTGCAAATTTTCTTCCCCACCTTGGGCCAAATCTGCGATCTATCCAACAATGACGCTTCATAAAATTCCGAAGGTTCATCTTATGTTAATCGTATAGGAAAGGATCATGGGAGTTTACTTCAAATTCATTCCTTGTATCTTTGGACCAGGGCTTCCCGTCCTGCTTTAGCCAGAAGTTTCAAAGACTATTGGTATTGTGCTTTAGGAAACTAAGCAAAGATCCATGAAGCACTCTCAACCCATCTGTTAATACAAAACTGTAGCCGCCCAAGAGTGAGTTTAGGATTATATGACAACTTTTTGTCTAACGTAAATAGTATATTTAGTCGATGTAAACAGTATAGTAATTGATCTTTCCAACTTTTTTTAAGATTTTGGGACCTACCGTGACTAAATTTGATATCCGTTTGATCAAATTGGCAGTGGAAGTTGGTAAAAAGAATTTACTAATATTGAATGCTCTTGTGAATAGATAGTACTTATTATAGCCACTTTTTTATTTGCTTTCTTTAATTTTTATTGAATTCATCATATTTCATGCTAATGAGATTTGTTTATTAAAGTTTCTAAACTTATATATATCCTATTATCTTTAAATTGCACATTATTGTTCAATTATCTTTCATCCCCTATGTATATAGATATGTTTATTTGAATCCCCCATAGAGATTGTTGAGGATAGAATTTGGATGAAGATCAAGATCTTGAATTATGTTGTGCAAAGAATATTTTGATATTATTTGGTTTTGAAGGAAAATTTCCTTATCTGTAATAATTAATGATTTAGTGAATTAAAATGGACACTTTGAATTATATGGCATTGATTGGGGAACATTATGGAAATTAACGTGCCCATTGGTAAGGAAATAATTTCAAAACGGTTGAAATGGATATTTGTCTTGCCTATTGAATAGAAGTTGACATTGAACCAAGTTTGATGATGGAGGAATTGTTTTAAGGAGATCTATTTTGTGTTTATTTTGTTGATTTTGAACTTGTTTTTATATATTATTTTCTTTAGGAACCTTAATCAGTAACACTATTACTTAACGACAATAAATGTTATCTTTTGTACACTTTAAACCTTAGATTACAGTACCATATCAGTAACACTGTAGATTCCTCTTGAACATTGTTGTTTCCAAAAATTGATTTAATTGCTTGTGTTCAAAATTTATTTTCTTGAATACCTACTTAACTATCTATAATGAATTTTTAGTCATTTTTCATTTATAAACTTTTAGTTCTTGATTTTCTTAAATATTGGTACCTCGATATTGTAATCCTTTAATATGGTGTTCATAACGATATTTTTTTTATAATTGAATTGAAAAATCATTCTTTTATATGTTCACATTTTCAGATAGTAACAAAGAGCCAGATCCAACTTATTCAGAGCAGTGAGCTGGAGTTGTCTAGTGGTGAGCCCAAACTCGATTCCATGGGCTCTATATGCCATTATTTGTTTTATATTATGTACTCTAGATATGCTTTATAGACTTCTAATTTTGAATTTATTTTGGATTTGTAAATGATAAACAAGTTTTTGAATATTGTTGAAGAGGATTTCTCTACTGAATGTGATTACAAATCAAATGTCTGCATGATCTACATCTAAGTATATAGTTTGTGAATGTAAATATCTTCAATGTGTGTGCTTCATTAGAGACTTATGGGTTAAGATTATCCCTTCACCCATCTATGGCAGTCATATACTCTTTAAATTGGGGACGCGACAAATTTTACAATATTTCAAAATCGGAAGAAGGATTTTACTTAGGAGTCTTAATTTTTATTTAAGATTGGGAGACGTGTTGTTTCTTCTTGAAAGACTTCTTATCCATTGTATTTGGTGAAATTTGTTGTAATTTTTTATATTGTTGATTAGTAATAGTCAATAACTGTATTGCCTCTTGATTTGTGATTTCTTTTTCCAATCTTCAGGAGTGTAAACTTAATCTATAATATAATTTCTTAACGTGTTTTGTTGATTAGTAATAGTCAATAACTGTATTGCCTCTTGATTAGTGATTTCTTTTTCCAATCTTCAGGAGTGTAAACTTAATCTATAATATAATTTCTTAACGTGTTTTGTTAAGACTTCTGTAAGTTTCATATTTTTATACTTGTTTATTGAATTATATGATTTTCTTGTCCAAAAAGAAAAGAAGAAAGATCAATAACAATCCTTCAAAAATAGAAAATTTACAACTAGAATTGTCAATTTCATCAATAAAGGGACAAAAGTTCTAACATTGTTATATTTTCTAAAGTATTGATAAGTGAGTTTTATACTAAAAAATTAATCATCTTTAACTTAAAATTCAATGAATTTTTAAGTAATTTATGTTAGATTTATGTGTGATTATGTGTTTATTTTGTAGACAGAAAGAAGATGAAGAATTAAGAAAAAATTGAAGAAAAAAGAACAAAAATTACAAATTTTAGATAGCTTTGATATTGCTTTACTAATTTGGACATATTTATCTTATTTGAACTCTGATTGAGATGATTCAAATGGATATGGAAAGATAGAAAAAAGATTTACAACTTTTCTGTTGAGTTTTGAGATATTCGGCATGGAAACACTGGATATTAGCGTCACAATTCAAAGACAATAATGCACTTGTTTTAAAAATATATAAAAAAATAAAGGAGATAGATTTTGAGTTAGATTGACATATCTTTATTTTAAAATAGTTTGAGTTGAATTGAAAGATTTTTTTTTAAAAGTAAGAGTTTAAATAGGATTAGGATATTCTTTTATAACTTTAAAAAGGAACCTAGGGTAAAGAAAATTAACAACTCTAGAGACACAAAAGACATTGAAGAAGATTTTGACTTGGAAAAGGAATCCTAGAGCTCCAACTCCATCACTAATTATCTTTTTCATCTCTTTCTGTTAGATCTTAGATGTTTATTTTTATTTTGTGATGATTTTGTATTTAGACATGAATTAATTTTATTTTTTAGGGCTACAATGTAGCCTAATTATACATCTTTGTATTTTCTAATCAATTTAATGAATGAGTTATTTTCTTAATTGAGTTACTAGACTATACTTAATACTTCTAATTAATTGATCACTAATTAGATGATAGGTTAATCATAATGCAACTGAGAGGAGATTTATGTGTCTAGCTCATTGTGTAGGTAACAATAAATTACATGTAAGATAAATATATACTTGCATGGTCTATACAATCTTAATTGAAAACCATAGATCTTAATGAATATTTACTTGTATCTCGACATAGCGGGTTAGTATTCAAAAGGTGTTTTTGTTAGACCTCAAAAGAGGCTAGTGGGCTAATGGATCAATTAGGGTATCTCGACTGTCAACTATATTATAACTTTTATGATAAAAAGATTGTGATTACAAAAGGGATTAATTAAGATGAACTCGGAAACTCTAGAGTTTTGCTTAATTAATTTTTTCTCATAAAATGAACTTTATACGATCTTTGTTATTTTTATTTTATTTTCTCTTTATCATAAAATTAAGTTTTCAAATTATTCAATTAAAGTTGGAATTGATATAAGGATAGTAATTAATAATCACAATCCTTATGGGAACTATACTCGTACTCTTATAATTTACCACTCGATAATGATAGTGTACGTTTGTATTTACTTAATATCTAATTCATGTGTATCAGGTGTCTGGGGCCATTACCACTACAACAAAAATGGTATTTAATGACGGTCGAAAAAACCATCGTGGAATCATAGGTATAGTGACGGTTCAACTCAACCGTGGGAAAGACGTCATTATGATAAGTCTTAATAACAGTTCCCTAAGCGTCGTTAAGACGCGTCCTAAAATCGTCGTTTGGACTCGTCATAGCAACAGTTAAGGAATTGTCGTTAGGATGCATCTTAACGACGCTTAGGGAACCGTCGTTAGAATCTATTTAACGATGGTTAAGAAACCGTCGTTAAAATGGAGACAAATTTTTTTAATTTATTTTAATGTTGAATTTTATATTTATGCTATTCATAAAATTAATTTGGATTAATTTTTATTATTATTTAATAATTATGCGTGCAAATTATTTTATATTTTTATTATTCAGAAGATTAATTCGGATTAGTTTTTTTATTATATCACAATTATACGTGCAAATTATTTTATAATATAATAATTTATTTAAAAATTTATCGATATCAACATGTTGAATATACGTAAATTATTAAATGCAAATGATATATATATCAATGAAATATGTGTACACAAAAATTAATAGTCACGAGAAAAATGAAATTACATTATATAGACTATACAATTATAAATAATCAAATCATGTTCCCGAGCCCTACGGGTGTTGATCAAGCTTATGCCCACTGCTACGATCACTAGGGTTTTGAGAAAGAAATTCCTTGGGTTATAGTTTTCAACGTTTTCAAATTAAACAAAATTATACCAACAATTTTTTTATGATATTATGTTATTGTTATGTATTGAGAAATTACCCTAGGATCAAGACTATGAGGAAGTACAATCTTAGGTGGAAGATGACCCTGAAAGTGTTGTAACAGGAACGCCATAGCAACCTCCATCTGTCGTTGCCGTGCTGTGATGTCAGCATCACGAGCTACTCGTTCAGTCTCTCGTCATTGTTGTTCGACGTCCCGCTCTTCTATAACTACTTTCAGGCACTCAACCTCATTCTATAACTTTTGGTATGACAAACTAGACTGTGATCTTGACCTAGCTGAACCACGACCGAAGACTTGACTTGAGAAAACACTTAACTCAAATCCTTGAATGCGACTAGAGTGCTCCTTAATGCCTTAAGCTCTCGCAAGTGAATCAACTGTCGAGAGCTCTTGGGACAAACTATCCTCCTATTGGATCGAAGTAATTTTTTCATGCAAAATTGAATAATAGACAATAAATAATGTTAAACATTATTCAAAAACCAAATAATTACCTATGTATAGTTGATAAAATTTGTATACTTACCGCAACTACTCGAGCTTCGTCATTGATGTATGATCTATTAACTCTTTTATGAGCTGCCATCCATACATCACCGCAAGTCACTGGACCACCAACCTCAGCCTCCTAAAATTTAAAATAATTAATCAATTTTTGATTATATAAATTAATATGTTCTTCTTAAAATTAAAAGAAGATATTCATGGATTTAAACTGACCATCTCACCCTTCTTACGTGCAAGGCTTTTGGAGCCAGTGATGTATGGTATTGTCTGACATCTTCTATTCCGTCTATTCTTTGTAGCCACATCCTAATTAATCGCATAGAGAAATTAATTAGTCACGATGTGTAAAAGTTAAAATATATAAATAGATTAATATAAACAATTTACCTTAGACTTTGCGTTAAGGCGATACTCTATGAAAGTCGCCCACTGATCAGGTGGGATGCCAGTTGGGACTTCATTGCGCAACTGATCTTTGGTCTTCGTACCATCATACACCAATCGAAATAAATTATACCGTGTAGCTCTCCACTTCGGTCCCAGCGACTGCATGATCAATTTCTAGTGTAGGCCCGACACATTAAAGTGTGTCTACAAACAAAAGTACAAAATTTAGTTACACATAAATAATAAATAAATATAATTAGTTACAAAAGATATATATTTCCATACCTAAATGTTGTTTATGAACACGTTCATCTTATACTGCTGAAGAATGCTCTTCCAGTCCTTGTAGGAGATCAGGAAGATACAGAAGTTATCCCTGATGGTGCCGAGAAAGACATCGAGCAAACTACTGTTGTCTTCGATAGGTTGGTGGTTGTCGTTAAACTGGACAACCACCTTCGATCCCTGAGGTAGCACCCATATGTCGTGGACAGTCAACTGCCTAGACGTCACCTACTCGATCCCGTCTGTCATAATATAAACATATATATATATATATTGTTAGGTTACCATGTGACATGCTATAAATTAAGCATGTATCTAGCATATTTTATGTTACTTTTTATTTTATTTAAATAGTGAATAAATAGGATTTAATTAATTTTTGTGTTTTATGTTTTAGGAATAATAAAGAAGAAAAGAAGAGAAAAATAGAGAGAAAAACATGAAAAATACTGATTTCTGACCTTTCATCACTTATCTCGCTCATTTGAGCTTTGATCGATGTGATTCTAGCGGCTATGGAAAGAAGAAACATAGAGCTACAACTTTCGTGTTCGGCAAAATCTAGAGTTTTTTGGGCGCCACGGCGTTCGCAAGTTAGCGTCGCAGCGGCCCGTCATGGCTAGCTCAAAGCGCTGCGGTGCTGGTCATAGGCGCTGCGGCGCCTCTCCCCAGGAAACATAGAGCGCCGCGGCGCCCGCCATCGTACAAAATTGCTGTTTTCGCGATTTTATGTCTTTTTCACTCAAATTGAAGCCCGATGGACTGGGATTTGACCTAAAGACATTCCTACTTCGATGAGGAGGAGTTAATCTATAAAAAGGGAGGAAAGCAAGCAGAGAAGGCATCGAATTCTTCATCCAAGTTCTTCAATTCTTCTTTAGATTTTCTTATGGCCCTGCGTGGCTAGTTCTTTTTAGTTGGTTGAGGTAGATTGAAACTTCAAGGGATTTTCATACATTGTGAGATTTGAATTTGTTTTTGTTATTTCAATTTGAATTGAGTATTGATTATTCATCTGTTCTTCTTTTTAATGATTATTCATATGATTGCTAGAATGCCTACTAGTATATTGTCTGTCTTAATCTACCGCTGAATTGTGTTTTGGACAAAGTCTTCAATTCTGCGATTCATGAGGCAAGTAGGTTTGAGGATTTTGGATTATAAATCATTGAACCTATGATAAATGATTAACTAAATTAGATATAACCGATGTGTTTATATTTGTTTAGCTCTGTCAGTTTCTCTAGTTCTTCATGCGGTTAATAAGTTATGCTTTATCGATGTGCTAAAGGATTGCTTGTTAATTAGGGTTTAATTAGTAAAATTGTCATTAATTTGCTAGACTTAAGGAGGAACAGGGTTAGAAACCCAATGATAGATATTCAATTATAAATTGATTATGTTGTCAATGATCAATGTAATCCCTTGACGGTGGATATCAACCGAAACCAACGTTTTTATCATTAATCACTCTCTCTTAATTACTTTAGTTATTGTTCACTTAGTTTTATTTGCAATTATCAATCCCCCCTTTCTCAATCACATAAGGTAATTCCAGTCTCTATGGGATCGACGCTTACTCCCACTACTACAAGTTAGTTTTGATGTAAGGTATTAATTTAGGTGTACCTGCGACAGTGCACACCAAATTTTGGCGCCGTTGCCGGGAATTGCGTCATTAATTTTTGTGATTTTTTTATTATTTATGCCTGTAACTCGTTCTTCTAATTCTCAAGATTTACAGTTCAATCCAGATATTGGAAAATCAGTATATAGGCACAGAAGAGAAAGTCAAGAAGACGTTGATCAGGATAGGGAGGAAGTGATCATGGTCAGACACCCCACTCTGAAGGAGCTTGCAGCTCTTGATTTGCATCAACAACCCTTATACATTACTTTTCCTAATCTTGATGACAATGTTAATTTTGAGTTGAAATCTAGATTAATTCATCTCTTACCAAGTTTTCATGGTCTTGCAGGTGAAGACCCGCATAAACATCTGAAGGAGTTCCATGTGGTATGTACCAGTATGAAGCCCCCTAGAGTAACCGACGAACAAATAAAACTCAGGGTTTTTCCTTTTTCCTTAAAAGATTCAGCCAAAGATTGGTTGTATTATTTGCCCTCTGGTACTATCACTACCTGGAATGAGATGAAGAGAATGTTTTTAGAACATTATTTTCTTGCATCTAGAGCCGCTACTTGATGGAGATCAAGGTGCTGTCAAAGCTACTATAAACCGTTCCCAAGATCCTTTGCAAGGGATAAGCGGTCTAATGACTAGGAGTAGTTCGAAGCGGGCCAAAGAAGCTTTACTGGGCTTGATCTTGGATGTGCAGGGTAAAGAGGAAGTTATTGGGCCAAGTCTAGACATCAAGTAGGCCACACTTTGCAGCCTTGAAGATTGCATTAAAGAGGGCAATTCGGAGGCCCAATAAAGTTTGTTAGATCTTGAAGATAATTAGCTCAAATCTGCATAGGCTAAAGATGTATTATGGGCTTTAGTTTAAATGTTTTGTTTTGAATATTATTAATATTTGGATCCATTCTTTATGCAGCCCAAATAGTAGTTTTATTTTGAGTTTAATTTTTGTTAGTTTAGTTGGGCCAATTAACTAGTGTTATTTAGGCCATATTATATTAGAAGTCCAATTAGGAGTTTAAGGCCTGCTGGCTTTCCTACTAGGGTTAGGTTTGATTGTCTATTTAAGAGTTCTTTAAGTTCATGTAAAAAGACAGATTTTGATGATTAATAAAGATTGAGTTTTCTCCTAAAGTGAGAGCTTCCCTTAGTTCTTGGGCAAAGAACTGAATCCGATCTTATCGAGGCAACTCGTGGCGATCAAACATCCGTTGAATTTTCAAGACGATCCTTGCTTTTGCCAAACACTCCGTTTCTTCTTTTAGAGGAACGCATCATTTGGTATCAGAGCTTTGGCTCCTTGAGATTTGGTTGGTGTCCTATCTTTTCTTTTCTATTTTCTAGAGTCTTTCTTCTTCTTCTACCTTTCTTTAGGTCAAATTAGAGTTCTAGTTCTAGTTCTAGTTAATGTTCTTCTAGTCCTTTAAAAATAAAAATAAAAAAGAGTTCTAGTTCTAGTCAATTTTCTTTTCCTACTTATATTCTAATTCCTAGTCCTAGTCAATTTAGTTTCTTCTTCCAAAAATTTGAATTTCGAAAAAAAAATAGTGATTCCTGTTCCTATTTCAATTTGGTTTCTTGTTCAAAAATTCAAAATTCAAAATTAAAAAAAAAATCAGATTCTTAGTCCTAGTTGAATTGGGTCTCTTCTTAAAAAAAATCGTAAAAAAAAAAGGGAAATTCGCTCAAAAAAAAAAAAGAGGTGAGCTGAAAAAAAAAGGAAGAGAAATTCGTTAAAAAAAACAGCATACTGATATTAGTATCCCGCATATTTTTCAAAATTCAGTTCCTAGGGTTGTCATTGTCTGAAAATTTATTCTTTTTAATTCACTTGTTTTCTTAGATAAGTTTTTTGATCAGGTTCTTGTTTAAGAGCTTTAAGGGAAAGAGAGTGAAATTGAGTGCAAAACACGTGAGGTTTGTGAGACAAACATGAGTAGTGAAAGAGATCAACCTGAAATTGACCTTAAACTCTTTATGAAAGCAGTTCAAGATCAGTTTAAGTTGACACATATGAAGCTGGATAATCTTGAGTCACTATCCAAACCTAAGCCTTCTAAACAGTTTGTCTTTGGTGAAGAAGAAAAGGGACGTATGGAGAGTAAGCATTCTAGTGATAATGAGATGCCACCATTGGAGGATTGTAGTAATATGGAGATTAGTAAGCTAGTGAAAAGAGAAGTATTGGTTACTCTACGTGCTCTTAATATGCAGCCTATTGATGATATTGATGATGAACAGTGTGAGCATATATTCCAGACTAGGTGCCACGTGAATAACAAGGTATGTAGCTTGATTATTGATAGTGGAAGTTGCACTAATGTAGCTAGTACCTTGATGGTTGATAAATTGGGTCTACCCACATTGAAACATCCTAAGCCATATAGGCTAAGATGGTTGAATGATAGTGGAGAGATATGGGTGACTAATCAGGTTTTGGTATCTTTTTCTATTGGTAACTACAAAGATGAGGTGCTTTGTGATGTAGTACCAATGCATGTTGCACACTTGTTGTTGGGACGTCTATGGCAATTTGATAGAAGGGTTAATTATGATGGTTACAAGAATCGATATACATTGACCATGCATAAGAAAACCTTTATTCTAACACCCCTAAGGCCAGCTGAGGCTTATGCTGATCAAGTGCGAATTACAAAAGAGTGTGAGTTGAGAGAAATAAAAGAAAAAGAGGAGAAAGAGAGTAAGGCAAAAATTGAGAGTGAGAGAAAGGAAAGAGAGGTTGAGATATGTGAGCAAAAGAAAAAAGAGAGTATGGCCAAAATTGAGAGTGAGAGAAAAGAAAGAGAGGTTGAGATATGTGAGAAAAAAGAGAGTATGGCCAAAATTGAGAGTGAGATAAAAGAGAGAGATGTTGAGATATGTGAGCAGAAAAAGAAAGAGAATTGTGAGACAGATAAAGAAGAAAATAAAGGAGTGAGTGCTTTTGCATTAAAAAGTGAGGTGAAGAGTGTTTTGGTATGCAAACCAAACCTCCTTGTGCTCATGTACAAGGATATTTATTTTACTAACACTCCTAACCTTTCTTTGCCTAGTGTGGTTGTGTCTTTGATACAGGGATTCATAACACTGAAATATCCTACTTATGATAAGGAGTTATATGCATTGATGAGGACTTGGCAAATTTGGCAGCATTATCTATGGCCGAAAGATTTCATTATCCATTTAGATTATAAGAGTCCGAAATTCTTGAAGTCTCAAGGTAAGTTGCATAAGAGGCATGCTACGTGGTTAAAATTCATTGAGACATTTCCAAATGTGATTAAATATAAAATTGGAAGGGAAAATGTGGTAGCTAATGCATTGTCTAGAAGATATGCATTATTGACATTTTTGCATGCTAAGTTGCTTGGGTTTGAATACATTAAAGACTTGTATGCTAATGATGTTGATTTTGGATCTGTTTGGAATTCTTATGATAAGCGTGTTATTGATGGTTTCTATAGATATAGAGGCTACTTGTTTAAAAAGAATAATCTTGGTGTGCCTAAGTGTTCTATGTGTGCCTTATTAAATAAGGAGAGTCATGGTGGAGGTATAATGGGGCATTTTGGAGTGACTAAAACTTTAGAAATTCTGCATGAATATTTTTATTGGCCTCGCATGAAACATGATGTCATTTCGTTTTGTTTTATGTGCGTGGCATGTAAACAAGCTAAGTCTAAGGTTTTCCCATATGGTCTTTATATTCGATTACCACATGTTGAGTTTGCTTACAATAGATCTGTGCATTCTACTACTGCTTATAGTCCGTTTGAATGTATTTATGGCTTTAATCCTCTAACACCTTTGAATATTTTACCTTTGTCTACTAATGTGTTTGTTAACATGGATGGTAAGCAAAAGGCTGAATATGTAAAGGATTTGCATGCTAAAGTTCGAGCTAATATTGAGAGGAAGAATAAGCAATATACAACGCAAGCCAACAAGAGCCGAACAAAAATTGTATTTGAACCTGGTGATTGGGTTTGGGTACATATGTGCAAAGAGAGGTTCCTGGTTCAGAAAAAGTTTAAGTTACATCCTAGGGGAGATGGACCTTTCCAAGTCTTGGAGCGAATCAATGACAATGCCTATAAGATTGATTTACCTAGTGAGTATGACAATATTAGTGTTACATTCAATGTTGCTGACTTGTCTTTATTTGATGTAGGTGATGCCTTTGATTCGAGGACGAATCCTTTCGAGGAGGGAGGGAATGATGGAGATCAAGGTGCTGTCAAAGCTACTATAAACCGTTCCCAAGATCC
This sequence comes from Gleditsia sinensis, assembly GCA_037074535.1. Lineage (NCBI taxonomy): Eukaryota > Viridiplantae > Streptophyta > Magnoliopsida > Fabales > Fabaceae > Gleditsia > Gleditsia sinensis. Next base: position 44,206,797 of record CM073464.1, read on the forward strand.
TTTGCAAGGGATAAGTGGTCCAATGACTAGGAGCAGTTCGAAGCGGGCCAAAGAAGCTTTACTGGGCTTGATCTTGGATGTGCAGGGTAAAGAGGAAGTTATTGGGCCAAGTCTAGACATCAAGTGGGCCACACCTTGCAGCCTTGAAGATTGCATTAAAGAGGGCAATTCGGAGGCCCAATAAAGTTTGTTAGATCTTGAAGATAATTAGCTCAAATCTGCATAGGCTAAAGATGTATTATGGGCTTTAGTTTAAATGTTTTGTTTTGAATATTATTAGTATTTGGGTCCATTCTTTATGCAGCCCAAATAGTAGTTTTATTTTGAGTTTAATTTTTGTTAGTTTAGTTGGGCCAATTAACTAGTGTTATTTAGGCCATATTATATTAGAAGTCCAATTAGGAGTTTAAGGCCTGCTGGCTTTCCTACTAGGGTTAGGTTTGATTGTCTATTTAAGAGTTCTTTAAGTTCATGTAAAAAGACAGATTTTGATGATTAATAAAGATTGAGTTTTCTCCTAAAGTGAGAGCTTCCCTTAGTTCTTGGGCAAAGAACTGAATCCGATCTTATCGAGGCAACTCGTGGCGATCAAACATCCGTTGAATTTTCAAGACGATCCTTGCTTTCGCCAAACACTCCGTTTCTTCTTTTAGAGGAACGCATCACTACTATTAGGAAAGAAATATGCGGCATTAGACAATTGTATGGGGAAACACTTTATGAATATTGTGAGAGGTTTAAAAAGCTTTATGCAAGCTGCCCACATCATTAGATTAGTGAGCAGCTACTAATCCAATATTTTTATAAAGGTCTTTTGCAGGGAGATAGGAGCATGATAGATGCAGCTAGTGGAGGAGCACTAGTAGATAAAACTCTTGAGGCAGCCAGAATTTTGATATCAAATATGACTGCCAATTCACAACAATTTGGCATTAGGCATGATCTTTCTATTAGGCATGCCCATGAGGTAAGTACCACTTCTCTACAGAATCAAATATCTGAACTTACTTCTCTTGTGCGCCAATTGGCTACAGGTACACTGTAGTAAGTTAAAGTTTGTGAAATATGTTCAGCGACAGGGCACCCTACTGATATGTGGCCTACACTTCAAGAGGAATCCATAGAACAAGCTAACGCTGCAGGAGGTTTTCCTAGCCAACCAAATAGGTATGATCCTTATTCTAATACATACAATTCTGGATGGAAGGATCATCCAAATTTCAGGTATGGGAATGGACAAAATAGGACTGTAGGACAAAATTTTCAACAAAACCAACAGGACTATTATCCTAGACAGAATGCATCCCAGGATCATCAGGTAAGTAATCCATTGGAAGACATTGTGAAAACTCTTGTACATAACTCTCATCAATTTCAGCAAAAGACAAGAGCTAGCATTCAGAACCTGACAACTCAAGTAGGTCAGTTAGCAACCACAATGAGTCGATTGGATGCTCAAAACTCAGGTAAGTTACCTTCACAAACTATGGTAAACCCATGGGAAAATGTGAGTGCAATCATGCTACAAGGTGATAAAGAAGTTGAGACCCCAATGCAAGAGTTACATGCACCAACTTAGCAAGAGGAAGACAAGAATGATGCAACCATAGTAGGTAAGCATCCAAAAGGTAAGTCTGAACCTTTCTCTGAATATAAATCTAAACCTCCCTTTCCTAAAGCTTTGAAGGAAAATAGGATGAATGAGAGAACTTCTGAATTATATGATACCTTTAGAAAGTGCGAGGTAAATCTTCCTCTTTTGGATGCAATCAGTCAGGAACCTCACCATGCCAATTTCTTAAGGGAATTACACACCAAACAGAGGAAGCAGAAGTTGAAAGGAGCTAAGAAAGTAAAAGTAGGTGAGCATGTTTCTGCAATTATTCAGAGAAAACTCCCTACAAAATGCAAGGACCCAGGTATGTTTTCTATTCCTTGCTCTATAGGCAACAATACATTTGATAAGGCCATGCTAGATCTAGGAGCATCTATTAATGTCATGCTATACTCTATCTATGCATCTTTAGCACTAAGACCTCTGAAAGAAACTAGTGTTATAATACAATTGGCTGACAAATCTAACACCCTCCCTGAGGGTGTAGTTGAGGATGTTTTAGTACAAGTTGGTGATATAATTTTTCCTGCTGATTTTTATGTACTTAACATGGAGAGTGGTGATCAAACAACTCCAATTTTGTTAGGGAGACCATTCTTAAAAACATTCAAGGCCATAATAGATGGTCATAGTGGCACACTGACAATGGAATTTGAAGGAAAAATTATGAAATTCAGTAATTGCAGTGCCATGAAAGATCTCACTGCCTATGCTATTAATATGGTAAATTCTATAGCACAGGATGTTGAGCCTTTAGAGACAAAGGTTGAGAAACTAGCCTTGAGTGTTCACTTGCAAGAGAATAATGTAGAAGCTCCAAAAGTGCAGCAGACAGGTAAAGATCCCTTTACCTCAACACCAAATTCTAATGCAAATGCACCTTCTATTTTGAAGGATCCTGGGTCAAATCTGTCACCTCTTCCCAATCACTTGAAATACTTGGAAATAGGAGATGCATAAACTCTTTTAGTTGCCAAGAATTTAGGTGTTAAAAAAGAAGAGGAATTGATGCATATTCTTCAGAAAAAAAGAAATGCCATTATAAAAAAAATTGCAAACCTTAAAGGCATAGACCCGACTATAGAGTTGCATCAAGTTCTAGAAATCAAAGGGGTTAAACCCTTTAAAGGTAAGAAATCTCTCCCTTGGTTAGGACCACTTGTTATTATTAATGTGGCTTCTGGTTATGCAGTTGAATTTCAAGGATTGAATCAGTCTCAGAAATTTAAAGTGAACATCAAAGAGCTTCCATGAACAAAGATAGGGAGTTGGGTCAAGCCAACGAAATTAAACAAAGGCGTGGTTGGGAGGCAACCCAACAACCATTCTTCTTCTTCTTATTTGTTTTTTCTATTCATAGTTTAATTTTTTTTTAAAAAAAAATTTTGCAGAACTGCGGACGCACATGCGCCGCGGCACTACTAACCCAGAATGGGTAAGCGCCGCAGCACTCACCCAGGGAGTCGCGGCGCTTCGTGTTGCAGCAGAAAGCGCCGCGGCGCTCTCTATAAGAGGGTCACACACCCTCTTTGTCTTCCCCCTTCGATTTTGCATCCTTTTCACCTCTAAATCCACTTTCTTGCCTTAAATCAACTATACCCACCTCCCATTATGTTATCTTGCTTACACTACATGATTTTTCATCTTCTTTTGCAGGATTATACACCCCTTTTAGCATTTGAGTTGGATTCCAAGACAATTTTCTAGGGTTCAAAGGAATATTTGATCTTGAAATCTCCAGCCACCATTCCAGCTAAATTGGGTATGGTTCTCTTCATTTTTCTTGCTGCAATTGATCCCCAGACTTAATTGCTACTGGTCTGCACTGAATTGGGACTTCTACTTGAGAATCAACCATTCATTCTTCCAAGTTTTTAAGAGCGCCCACAAGGTGTTCGATAAAATGCCTTAGTGAACTTTCCAAGCAAATGGCTCCAAAAACTTTTAAGTTGAGTATCTCAACGAGGAAGACTAGAGCTGAGGACCCTCCAGCATTTGACACCGTAACATTTATGAGTGAAGAGGTTTATCAACACCACATCAAAGTGGTGGTGCATAAGCCTATCGTTCCAGAACGTGGATTTATGATCACCGAGGGGCTACCTCATAGAGACAATATCCTCCATAGGCATTGGGAGATTTTCTGCAGGAACCCAGAACTAGGAGTTATTCCCGTGGTACAGGAGTTCTACTCCAATGCTACCGTTCACGAACGTCATAAAGCACGGGTTAGAGGCAAGATGGTGCCATTCATTCTGCATGCCATTAATGAATTCTATTCACTGCCTGATATTGAGGATGATGAATCTACGGTGCTTCTTCAATCATACATTGACTTTGAAGACATTATATGTACTCTTTGCTACAGGGGGGCCTCCTAGAAATTGGATAGCAATGGCTAACCGGTATACTTTGCTAGGGCTGATATGAATAAAGTGGCTAAAGCATGGTACTATTTCGTGTTAGCAAGATTCATGACTAGCTTCAACATAAGTCAAGTCAGGAGGGACAAGGCCATTTTGCTTTATGTAATACTAAAGGGCCTTTCTATTGATGTAGACAAAATTATTTATAGGCAGATGCTCAGATGTATTAGTGCTAGAGGCGGATCCCTCTTTGCCCATAGTTTAATTACTGGCCTATGTCAGAAGGCGGGAGTAAGCTGGGATTCCACTGAGACTCTCATTCACCAAATGAGACCTATTTCCTATGCAGACATACAAAAATACAAAGGCTATGAAGAAGCAGCAGAGGAGGAGCTAGGGATTCAGCCAATACCTACAGAGGAACCAGGCAGTAGCTTAGCTCCACCACCATCCCAGCATACCAATGAAGATTTATGGGAGCGCACAGAGTGTCTGAACCACCAAATGAACAATCTGGCCCTCTACCAGTACTCTATTGCACAACATCATCATGCATGTTTTAGCCAGTTAGCTCATGCATTGAACCTCCCAATTGCATTCCTGGCACCTCCTGAGCCACCCTTTAGGCCTGCACCTGAGCATGATGAGATGGATGGTGATCACTAATCAGGGAAGTTTCACTGAACCCCTCCTTATGTTTTTACTTGTCCCTATTATATTCTCTTTTATATTCTTACATTGGGAACAATGTATGTTTTTAAGTGTGAGGGGGTCACTTTATGATTCAGCTGGATGACTGTATAATAAATCATACACTTGTGCACTTTCCTACTTTGATGCATAACTATAATTTTATGATATGTGCACTTTTAATCCTGTCATGAGGTGAGCATGTGAACAAAATTTTAATTTATAAGTTTGTGTTAGCTGAATCAATAGCCAATGATATAACTGTTTAAATTGCTTATAGCTCTTGGGATACGTAGGAAAGTCATAATTATGTGTAATTTTAATTTTTTTTCAATTTATGATTACCTATTTTCTAAAAATCGTGAAATTATTTTGCACAGTAATTTTGGATATTTAATTTGTCTTTTACTTAGAAAAAGATTATATAACTCAAAAATATTTTATAATCTCATTTAAATTTTTAGAACTTATTTAAATGCTACTTGAGGCGAAATCCTAGGCTAATACTAACAATTAGGAGATGATTTATGCATTTTTTTATGAGATTGAGCCTTTCAAGCTTAACCCAAACAAGTAAATATCCTTAGAACCTCTATTTTGAGCTTAATTAACATTTTATTCTATACCCACAAAACAACCAAGACCAAATTTTGTGATTAATACCTTTATTTTTTCTACCTAATTCACTCACTCCATGATTAATTTCTGAATACTTGTTTTGTAGATCTACATTAATGAAAGGGTGGAAGGGTGGAGCAAGGACAAAAGAAAAGGAAAAAAAAAATCTCAAAAGACTAATGAAAGTCTATCCAGTTATTGAAAAAGAAGAAATAGAAAATCAAAGAAAAGTAGAATGCAGAAAAGCAAGGAAATAAGTGTGGGGGAAAAATTTCCCAATCTTGAGAATTAGCTCAAATAGATCAGAGTTAATCATGAGGTGTTGGGAGATCGAGCTTTAAATTATATCTTATATCTCACCCGATAGCCTAGCCACATTACAAGCTGATTTTAGTCCTTTTGATCCTAAGAAGTAGTTTTAGCCTACATTAGTGGAGAGTAGCATGAAAAATAAGTCTATGGAAATCTTAAATAGAGAGCCATGCTATAATTCTTGAGATATATAAACTCATTTAGGTAAAATAAAATAAAATAATTCAAAGACACACACACACACTATGGATTTTAGAGAATAAAATCATGAATTGCATTTGAATTGAATATTGCACATAGTCATTAAATTTTCTGAAATTTCTTTAAGAGCATAAAATTTTCACTATGAGGCTACATATTGGTAAGTCTTTCACTCATCTTATTTGTTGAATATTGTTCACATAAATTAATTTGCTTGAGGACAACCAAAAGAGTAAGTGTGGGAGTATTTGACATGCTATAAATTAAGCATGTATTTAGCATATTTTATGTTACTTTTTATTTTATTTAAATAGTTAATAAATAGGATTTAATTAATTTTTGTGTTTTATGTTTTAGGAATAATAAAGAAGAAAAGAAGAGAAAAATAGAGAAAAAAATATGAAAAATGCTGATTTCTGACCTTTCATCACTAATGGAGGCATATCTCGCTCATTTGAGCTCCGATCGAGGTGATTCCAACGGCTATGGAAAGAAGAAACAAAGAGCTACAACTTTTGTGTTCGGTACTTTGGCAAAATCTAGAGTTTTCTAGGTGCCGCGGCGCTCACAAATTAGCGCCGCAGTGGCTTGTCATGGCTAGCTCGGAGCGCTGCGGCGCTAGTCATAGGCGCCACAGCGCTTCTCCCCAGGAACCATAGAGCGCCGCGACGCTGACTAAAGGCACTGTGGTGCCCTGTGACATCTTCTCCGTAGTGCTGCGGCGCCCGCCATCGTACAGACTTGCTGATTTCGCGATTTTAGGTCTTTTTCACTCAAATTGAAGCCCGATGGACTAGGATTTGACCTAAAGACACTCCTACTTCGATGAGGAGGAGTTAATCTATAAAAAGGGAGGAAAGCAAGCAGAGAAGGTATACAATTCTTCATCCAAGTTCTTCAATTCTTCTTTAGATTTTCTTATAGCCCTGCGTGGCTAGTTCTTTTTAGTTGGTTGAGGTAGATTGAAACCTCAAGGGATTTTCATACATTGTGAGATTTGAATTTGTTTTTGTTATTTCAATTTGAATTGAGTATTGATTATTGATCTGTTCTTCTTCTTAATGATTATTCATATGATTGTTAGGAGGCCTACTAGTATATTGTCTTTCTTAATCTACCGTTGAATTATGTTTTGAACAAAGTCTTCAATTCTGCGATTCATAAGGCAAGTAGGTTTGAGGATTTTGGATTATAAATCATTGAACCTATGATGAATGATTAACTAAATTAGATATAACCGATGTGTTTATATTTGTAGCTCTGTCAGTTTCTCTAGTTCTTCATGGGGTTAATAAGTTATGCTTTACCGATGTGCTAAAGGATTGCTTGTTAATTAGGGTTTAATTAGTGCGATTGTCATTAATTTGCTAGGCTTAAGGAGGAACAGGGTTAGAAACCCAATGATAGATATTCAATTATAAATTGATTATGTTGTCAATGATCAATGTAATCCCTTGACGGTGGATATCAATCGAAACCAACGTCTTTATCATTAATTACTTTCTCTTAATTACTTTCATTATTGTCTACTTGATTTTATTTACAATTATCAATTCTCACCTTTTTCAATCACATAAGGTAATACCAGTCTCTGTGGGATCGACCCTTACTCCCACTACTGTTGTCTTCGATAGGTTGGTGGTTGTCGTTAAACTGGACAACCACCTTCGATCCCTGAGGCAGCACCCATATGTCGTGGATAGTCAACTGTCTAGACGTCACCTACTCGATCCCGTCTGTCATAATATAAACATATATATCTTGTTAGATTACCATGAAAAAATTAATATGCACATAAGATTTTTACGATACTCATTGACGGTGTCAACTGTCAAACTTTTATTGTGTCTGCGCTCCTGATGTGTGGCCTAATGCTCCTCCTCCACGCCGGCAAAAAGATCGTCTATATCGAGCTCAAAATCGTCGCCTAGTGCCTGAGCGTCAGGCGAGAGAAGTGTGCATGGGACGTCTTGTGAATCTAGCGTCCGCTAGTCGTTAGCAAGTACTGATGATGCTACAACCTCTGACTCTACTGCTCGAGAGTTGAGATGAGGAAGTGTGGATGGAACAGACTCCAACTCCATAGTGGGCTGTTCGCCCTTATTGATCACCGGGCAGGTCGTAGGAGTATGTGAACTGGACGCGCTTGCCCTATCTGTGTAGTGTGATCTAGCCTTCCTCATCGTCGCTGCTACTGTCAAAATGAAATTAGCAACATAAATCTCCGCATAAAACTATTACAAATTGAACTGTGCCTAATAAAATTTCTACAAATATAAAAAACAACAGTAAATTAATTGTAAATTGTAATAGCCTTAAAAATTAAAGAGAATTCTAAATTAAAGAAAATTTTGAATAAAAGAGAGGATTTTGAAAATAGAGATAAAAACCGTTGAAAGTATGTTTATTTATTACATGGGTTAAAGAATTATAAAGAAAATATGAGAATTTACATTTCAAAGCCAAAATGTAATTTCTTAAAAGTTTAGGGGTCAAAATGTAAATAAAGAAAATTTGCAAGGACCTCCCTCTAAAATTGAATTTTTGCAGAAAGGTCCCCCAGGATATTTTAAGGGCCTCAGTCACCTAAGAAACAGAAAATTAGGATTTTCTCTCTCTCTCCTCCCAATTTTCTCTCCCAAATCCCTAAAACTTCTCTTTAAGATTCTACTGTTTTCTGACTTCAAATTTCGACACCACCACTACCAACGGACTCAGGACGAAGAGTTCTACAAATCTATTTGATTGGTTTATGGAAAATTGGCTAGATATTGACCGAAAAATAGAGGAAAAAATAACCTAAAAAGGTTATCTCCGAAATTCCTATATGTTGTTCTCAAACGTAAAAACTAACACCGTAGATCGATCTAAAAGGTTCCAAAACCTTAAGATCTCAAATTTTAGGATCATCCTCCCTTACACGCAGCACCACACGCCGCATCTCCCTCGGCAAGTGACGCTCACACGCAGCCTCCCTGGTGGTGCGTGCAGTGCGTGAATTCGGCCTCTGTTGCGTTAACCGAGCTCCCGAAGGCCCAATTTCGTAAATTCGGAGTCATTTTCAAGGTTTTTGGACCCTCTGGACTCATTTTTGAGGTCTATTTTGCCAAATTTAGACTAGAAATGTGGATTTTGGGGTTGTCCAACTTGGTACCCTAACTTTGTGAGTAGATGATTCTTCCTATGACTTGTCCTATACTCTTCTTGATCTTTAAATGTGAAATTAATAATGTGTATAAGTTATTTACACTTTTATATATTTATGAAATAGATTAAATTATCTGAATTATTTACAATCTAGAATATAGTTCAAGAAGAGTATAGATTTGAAAATGAATTTCTGAAATTTTTGGTATATTTGATACTACATGTATTTCTCAAATAGCAGAAGCAGAGATCCTACCTGTGGAGTTTAGAGCATACTCTAGATTACAATGACATAATATTTTAAATATTTCAAGCCTTGAAAGCAATGTACGCTCACCTAGAGAATATGACACCTAGTTGATCACATAGCTGTAGGACCAAACTCTGTATCTTTATCTAAACAAAATGTAAGCATCGTGTAGTGAGTTTGACCACTCAGTGAGCAGATAATACCTTCTATGACCTCTCAGGTCAACATATGGATGTACTTATATATTAAAATTTATCACATCAGAAATTGTAGTTCAAAAGTACATCCTTATAGAACCCGCATTTTCAAATATTTTCAGTTCAAATCACATTTAGATATCTATAACCATATATGATACAATATGATAATTAATCAAAAATTGATATGCATTAAAAACATTTCTTATAAAAATATTAGGAGGATCCCATATTAGAACCACCATATCAGAGTTCAATCCCTTCTGTACTTTATTGGTGTAGGATTTGCCTATACTTAGCATCTCAGCCAAGGTTTGCCCTACCACCATTCAAGAAGACATTCGAAGAGACTCTAATATGGTCAATTTCCCAAGCACAAAGCAAGGTAAGGCAAATCATATCTCATATAATTAGAATCTCACCCAAATAGGAGGCATCCCACTCTCCATCACATATCAAATCTCATGTGTTGGCCCTCACACAAGGCTAGCACCACCCCTGTTAGCTGAGGTATCAAGGTGCACCAGGGCTAACATCACCTGCTATTATCAAATAATGTTTCTAATAGGATTTCTCCACAAAATTATCATATGCACATATTCCATATAATTCAAAACAAAGCTTTCAATATAATACATAATCTTATTCTCAATACAGCTCATCTGTCATAAATTCCCAATCAGGGTTTATCACATATACATGCCATTTCTTGAGGCAATCATATAGCTTTATAAATCAATACCACGTGCATAAATATTCATTTAATGAGAAATACATGTAGTATCAAATATACCATAAGTTTCAGAAATCTATTTTCAAATCTATACTCTTCTTGAATTATATTCCAGATTGTAAACAATTCAGATAATTTAATCTATTTCATAAACATATAAAAGTGTAAATAACTTATAAACATGATCAATTTCAGATTTAAAGATCAAGAAGAGTATAGGGCAAGTCATAGAAAGAATCATCTATTTACAAAGTTAGGGTACCAAGTTGGACAACCCCAAAATTCATGTTTTCAATCTAAACTTGGCAAAATAGACACCAAAGATGAGTCCAGAGGGTCCAAAAACCTCAAAAATGACTCCGAATTTGCAAAATTTGGCATTCGGGAGCTCAGTCAACGTAAGTCTACGCAATAGGGGCCGGATTTACGCACTGCACGCGCCACCAAGGAGGCTGCGTGTGGGTGTCACTCACTGAGGGAGATGTGGTATGTGGTGATGTGTGTAAGGGAAAATGATCCTAAAATTTGAGATCCAAAGGTTTCGGCACTTTCTGGATCGATCTACGATGTTAGTTTTTGCGTTTGAGAACCATAGATAGGAATTTTGGAGATTACCTTTTTAGGTGATTTTTTCCTCCATTTTCTGGCCAATCTCCTACCAATTTTCCAAAAACCAATCAAATTGATTTGTAGAACTCTTCCTCCTTAGTCTATTGTTAGTGGTGGTATCGAAATCTGAGGTATGGAAGCGGTAGAATCTTAGAGAGAAGTTTTAGGATTTCAAGAGAGAAAATTTGGAGGAGAGAGAGGAAATCCAAATTTTTTGCTTCTTGGGTGGTTGAGGCCCTTAAAATATCCGAGGGACCTTTATGCAAAAATTCAATTTTAGAGGAAGGTCCTTGCAAATTTTTCTTATTTATATTTTGATCCCTAAACTGTTAAGAAATTGTATTTTGACCCCGAAATGTAAATTCTCATATTTTCTTTGTAATTCTTTAACCCATATAATAAATAAATATATTTTCAACGGTTCTTATCTCCATTTTCAAAAACATATGCTTGAAGCATGCTTTCAAACTAGCATCATTAATCTAGGTTAGTCATATTCTATCTATTGTATGTTATTTCAAATTAAATTCCAAAAGCTTAACCAGTTACAGGGTGCCCAATGTTTTTTAAAAATTTATTTGAGATTTGGGTATCATCAATTGAGAATAAAGGAAGATATTTCGAAAATTACTTTTAAGACTCGATATGGGCACTATAAATTTTTAGTAATGCCATTTGGTTTAACAAATGCTCCAGCTGCATTCATGGATTTGATAAATATAGTATTTAAACGTTTCCTAGATCAATTTGTTATTATATTTATAGATGATATTCTGGTATATTCAAAGAGTTCAGAGGAGCATGAGCGACATTTAAGAATAGCTTTGCAAACTTTAAGAGAACACCAGCTGTATGCCAATTTTTCAAAATATGAATTTTGGCTTAGTAGTGTTACCTTCTTAGGGCATGTGGTTACCAATGATGGTATTCAAGTTGATCTTAAAAAGGTAGAAGCGGTGCAGTAATGGCCATGCTCTACGATAATTATAGAGATTCATAGTTTTCTTTTTTTAACAGGCTATTACTACATATTCGTTAAAGATTTTTCAAAAATAGCTGCTCCTTTGACAAGGTTGACAAGGAAGGGAATAAAGTTTGACTGGTCAGATGAATGTGAATCATAACTGCATTTGAGGCCTGAGCATCCTATCATGTCAAGGGAAAAACTTGAGTTTGTTCTCGGCCTCGATTTCCTAATCATCTACTAGTACCACCACTACTTGCTTGAATTGAAGCTGCTCTATTTGGTCATGCTGGTACAGATGCAGGGGTTGAAACTGGTCGTACTGATGCTTGACTAAAATTTCATACTTGTGGACAATTCCTCATCAAATGACCTATTTATCCACACTTAAAACATGTACCAATTTCCTTATAACACTATCCAGTATGAGGTTTGTTACAAATGGGACAACGTGGAATTGATCTTGAATCCTGTTGGCTAACAGGTCTTATATCTCTTTGATTCATTCTTTGCTTTTTGTTATTTACTGATGTCTGGTTAAAGTTACTAGATCCTATTTGAGTAAAACGCTGTGGATTTTGAAATCTTGATCATTTGACATTAAGATTATAACTTGTCTAAAGCATCGTGTAGTGAGTTTGACAACTCAGTGAGCAGATAATACTTTCTATGACTTCTCAGGTCAACATATGGATGTACTCATATATTAAAATTTATCACATCGGAAATTACAGTTCAGAAGTACATCCATATGGGACCCACATTTTCAAATATTCTCAGTTCAAATCACATTTAGATATCTGTAACCATATATGATACAATATGATCATTAATCAAACATTGATATGCATTAAAAACATTTCTTATAAAAATATTAGGAGGATCCCATATCAGAACCACCATATCAGAGTTCAATCCCTTCTGTACTTTGTTGGTGTAGGATTTGCATATACTTAGCATCTCAGCCAAGGTTTGCCCTACCACCATTCAAGAGGATACACGAATGGATTCTAATATGGGCAATTCCCCAAGCACAAAGTAAGGAAAAGAAAATCACATCTCATATATTTGGCATCTCGCTCGGATAGGAGGAATCCCACTCTTCATCACATATCGAATCCCGTGTGTTGGCCCTCACACGGGGTTAGCACCACCCCTACTAGCTGAGGTATCAAGGTGCACTAGGACTAACATCACCTGCTGTTAGCAAACAATGTTTCTAATAGGATTTCTCCACAAAATTATCATATGCATATATTCTTCTGCTTGCTCTCGTGTTTCCATCATTCTAGCACAATCCATAGCTGCTGAATAAGTTAGAAAATGATTCATCTAAAGATCTACCAATTTAAACAATGGACGTATCAATCCCGAAACAAATCTCTTAATTTTATCTTTTTCAGTAGGAACTAAATATGGCGCATATCTGGACAACCAAGTAAAACAAATATCATATTCAGAAACTGTTATGTTCGGTGTTTGTCTTAATTCCTCAAATTTTTTGGCTCTCTTGTCCTTTTCACTCATTGCCAGAAAAAAGTTCATAAATGTTTCCTTATATTCATCCCACTCCATTGGTGGTAAAGTAACTGCTCTTCCCAATACCAGAGTCTCAAACCAAACTTGAGCCACATTTGATAGTTGAAATGACACTAGTTCAATAGATCTTCTAGGAGAACACCCTAAAGCTCTGAGAACTGGTGCATATTTTAAGTGTGGACAAATGGGTAATTTGATGAGGAATTATCCACAATTACGAAATTTTAGTCAAGCATTAGTACAACTAACTTCACCCCTTGCATCTGTACCAATACGACCAAATAGAGCAGCTTTAGTTCAAACAAGTAGTGGTGGTATTAGTAGAGGATCAGGAAGTCGAGGTCAAGAACAAGCTCGAGTTTTTTTCTTGACACAACAGGATTCTTAGGCCTCGAATGCAGTTATGACAGGTACATTATCAGTATGTTCCCATAAAGCATATGTCCTGTTCGATCCTGGTTCTTTTCATTCTTATATATCACCTTGCTTTTCTAAGAAATTGGATAGAGATCCTACTAGTTTTCATTATTCTTTCACAGTTGCTACTCCAATGGGAGAAGCTATAGATTGTGCATTCTCTACAGAAGAGTCTGCACAATCTACAATTCCAGTACAAAGTGGCCGTAGTAGAGGCTGACCTAGAGGAAGAGGCAGAGGCCGAGGGCATGCACGGGGTATGAGAACCCCGAGACAAGATGAACAGAACCAACAAAAAGATCTTAACTTGAGACAAAGATAATGGATGGAATTACTTAAATATTATGACTGCACAATACTATATCATCAAAGTAAGGGCAATGTAGTGGCTGATGCATTAAGTAGGAAATCTATGAATAGTTTGGCCTATATTGTAACATCCCTGATTTTTCCCTAAAATACTAATTAGTATTTGCGTATTCTTTAATGTAAGGGTCGTATTGTAATACTTTTAGAGAGTGGCAATTGTGTAATTTCAATGGACTAGTAATGTTGTAAATACTTTAATATGGTATTTTGTATTTATATGATTTTTGGTAGAATGACATTTTTGTAATTCCAACCAAGTAGCTTAGAAGTGTTTCTAAAACACTTGAGTGGTAGGCTAGAAGTATTTCTAAAACACTTGAGTGGTAGGTTGGAAGTTTTTCTAAAACACTTGAGAGGTGATGATGGTCTTGAACATCAAAGGGGAGGGGAGTGATCAGAAAAATTCAGAAAGGAGAGAAGAAGACGAAGAGAGAGGAAGAAGAGAGAGAAAGTGCAGGAGGAGGAAATCAAGGTAGGTTTTCTTGATCCAAATTCTTTTATGATCATCTTTTCTTCAATGGATTTCCTAATTCAAGGCATGGATGTAGGTTTTGGTGGTGAGAAATTGGTATACAAAGTTTAGGAAGCTTGTTAAGATAAGCTTAACACCTACTCTCCACAAATTTTGATGCAATTTCTATCTTTTACAAGTGATTAAATGTGAAATTGTGCAACATGTGGGCTGTATATTATGTGAATTTTTCTGTTCTGGTTATTTCAAATTTTTGGGAACAATTGGTAATGATTTTAAAGAAAGTGTCAACATAAGAATTATAGATATGTGTTTGATGAATTTATAGGCTCTGAGATCACCTAAATTAGAGTCAATATGAGGGAGATATTATCCAAGAAGTAAGAAGAGGTCAAATTAGAATCTGGAATCTAGGGTAGTAAATATACGCTTTAGTGTTCGAATTTTTGGGAATAATCTATAAAGAATTTGAAGACATGGTAAATATGAAAGTTATAGGTAATTATCTTGGATTTAAATAGACATCAAGATCACCTTAATCGAAGTTTAAATGAGAGATTTATTGTCTAATTAGTGAGGGAAGGTCACAGAACATGAAGAGTCTGGAATACAGGATAGTAAATATGAGTGCTTTAGTGTTTAAATTTTTGGAAATAATTTGTAAGGCATTTAAAGACATGGTAAACATGAAAGTTGTAGATAATTGTCTTGGTTTGAAATAGACACTGAAAGCACCTTAATCTAAGTTCAAATGCGAGAGTTATGGTCTTATTAGTGAAAGAAGGTCACAGAACATGGTCAAACCGTGTTCTAAGTTCCGTGGCCGTGTTGAGTTTTGGTGTGTGTGTTCTTGATGAAACCCAGGCCGTGTTTAGTGCTGGAAAACCCTAGTTTTCACTGTTTTCTATATGAAAAAGAACCTTATTTGTTGAAGGGATTTTAGAAACCAAATGACTAAGAGAAATACTTTTAAATTGATGCAAATTAAGGATTTATAATATTAAATCTCTTCCATGCCTTAGAATCCTTCGGATGCCTCATCATGCCATAAAAATCTTGTCTTCAAAATACCATATCATAAATTTAGCAGTCTTAGAAGACATGAACAACATCTACAACCTTGGTTTAAGTGGAAAGTATCTGAGAATTTTATTAGGCACCTTTTTCTGCTTCTCCCCTTTCTGTTTCGGTTTCCACCTTGGTGTGGAGCACTTACTACAAGTTTCTATACTTTCATGCTCACCCCAGTATAACATGCAATCATTCTGACATGTATGGATTTTCTTGTAATTCAGCCCCAACTTATTAATGACTTTTTTAGCCTCGTAAAATGAAGGTGGGATCTTCGCATTTGGGAAGAAATTAACCAGCAACTCAAGTATCATCGACATGGTCTTGTCGCTTATCTTGCACAAACACTTGATGTGATACAACTTCACCAAGAAAGATAATTTGGAATACTTCTCACACCCTTTGTATAGTGGTTGTTGACCATCCTTCAGTAACTCATAAAAATCTTTCACACTATCGTCCATCCTTTCTACTAACGGTGGAACAGGCATATCTACATAATCGATGCTTTTATTTTTTGTGGTGAACTTTGAATGCATCACGGACTATGTCCTGCACATGGTCATCCCGAACAATGGGTTCTGCGACTTCCATTAGCATTATAAGTTGTCCTGCAGCAGGATCTTCTATAATTATTTCCTTGTGCATACTCCAAAAATTGTATCCCTCTGGAAATGGTTTGATGATTAAGTGCTAGGGCACGACCTCTATGAGTTGCCATTTCTTGAATTTACACTTTGGGCATGGGCATATTATTCTACCTTCAACCCCAGAGTTGGCATTTGCAAATTCTAAAAAGCCATCTAAACCATTCATATACTTTCTTGATTGTTGAGGTTTATGGATCCAAGGCTTATCCATGTCTGAAACAATTATGAATTTAGATAGCAATTAACCTAAATAACTCTTACTCTAAACTGAAAACACTACTATTTTGCATGGGAAGGCATTTGCAGTTGATTATGCATAAACCATGTCACATTTTGAAGAGCTTTAAAATGCATTAAGTGAAAAAAATATTTAACACACTTTATGATGGAAAGTGGTCATTGACATTCAATAAAGCAACAAATAATCGTGAAATTATAGCATTTGCTGTCAACACCTCTTCATTGGTTCGATGGAAATAAAGAATTCTGGTCCTAAAGAGCTTAAGAAAGATATTGAAGAGAGTTAAAAAGAGAGAAATGAGCTAGTTACTTGATCTTAAAAAGCTTATGATGCAAACTTAGATGCATAAAACTTATAGATTTTATCGGCAAGACTTGTCATACTTTATCAAAGTGGGATAAATGATGCCATTGGCTTGCATAATATGAAATAAAACACTTGACAAATGTCTAAGAATCCATGAAAAAAATTTCTAACATTTTAAACAGTGCCATTGAGAAATTTTTTAGTAGTATGGCAATTTTATTTCTTTTTCTTAATGTCATTGATTTAAAGTTGAGTTTCATGATTGAATCTGATAGATCACGTCGTCTTGGCATGGACAACCACTAGTAGCAAAAGATTGAAATATGATTTTGTATCTGCTGCTACGATTTCAATTATAGCCTTTACATGGTAAAGTTCCGTTGGAATTCAGATAGTGAATTCAAATTTCAATGTCCATGAGGAAAAGTAATACCAGTGACCTATACAAGGGCCATATATTCAAGAATAGTTCTACATAGTTACACCTAAGACATTACTAGGTACTAGGAAATCTAGTATAAGAACATAGTGCATTAAAAAGCACCAAGAAAGATAAATGTTATTGTTTACACCCAATAAAAAAGCAGTTATGGTTCTTGTGTCCCACACTTGATCTAAACTAAGTAATCAAGCAACAAAATTTATGTTATCAATATAATAATTATTTTCGATTCATCTGCATCGATTTTAATTAAAATTTTTAACACTAATTAACTTATATTTAAAATTGAATTCACTATTATTTTCTACTAAATTTATGTTATGATATATATATATATATATATATTATTTTTATTTTTTTAAAACTACGTGTATTTTTAAATTAGTGTTCTAATTTTTTTTTTAAAATTCCTAATACTAATTCTATCTATTTACTAAAATTTATCATTTTAACTCGTCAACTGCGCTTCAATTTATCTATTAGTAATTTATGTAAATTATTTAATTTCATTTATTACTCCAATAATTATTTTAATTTAATCCGCATCAATCATTTTATCATTTTTCCCATTAACTATGCTTTAATTTTGCTATAAATATGTAAATTTATGCTATTATAATTTTTTATTATTCATCTCATAATTATTTTAATTTCATCTGCATTAAATTCAATTACATAAAAATTACACCAATTAACTTCTAATTTAAAATAAATTTACTAGTATTTTAACTTTTTAAAAACATTCTGTAATACTATATTAATAATATTTAGTAAATTTCTCGTTTCACCTCGTCAACTGTACTTCAATTCTGCTATTACTAATTTATATATATTATTTAAACACTTTTTTTAATATAATAACTATTTTTGATTCATCTACATTACTTTTAATTAAAAAAATTTAACACTAAATAACTTACATTTAAAACTAAATTCACTATTTTTTTTATTATATTTATGTTATTATACATACTTCTTCTCATTTTTTCAAAAATACATGTATTTTTAAATTATTGTTATAGTTTTCTCAAAATAATTCTAAATACTAACTCCTTCTATTTAATAAAATTTATTATTTTACCTCATCAACTGCACTAATATTTTAATTTTTTAGAAACATTTAGTAATACTAATTAAATATATTTAGTAACTTTCTTGTTTCATTGCATCAACTGTAATTCAACTCTACTATTATTAATTTATGTATATTATTTAAACACGTTTATCAATATAATAATTATTTTTGATTCATCTGCATCAATTTTAATTAAAATTTTGTAACACTAATTAACTTATATTTAAAACTGATTCAATATTTTTTATACTAAATTTATGTTATTATATATATTTGTTTTCAATTTTTAAAGATTACGTATATTTTTAAATTAATGTTATAGTTCTTTTAAAATAATTCTTAATACTAACTTTGTTTATTTACTAAAATGTATTATTTTACCTCAAAAACTACACTTCAATTCCTTTATTAAATTTATGTTATTATATATATATATATATATATATATATATATATATATTTTCATTTTTAAAAAACTACTTGTATTTTTTAATAATAAATTTTATTTTTAACTATGTGTATTTAGTAATTTTATCATATTATTCCATCAACTTCGCCTCGAGTCCTCTATTTTTAATTTATATATATTCTTTCTAATACTAGTTACGTATGTTTTACTTCATAAATATTCAAATCCAATATTTTAGCATTACTCTAAAAAAAAATACCTCATAAATATTTTCAACGAACATAATATATTATAATATTAAACATCATAAACATTGCAAAAATGACACAATTTTAAATTTTATTCATACATGTACATCACAATGTAAACTATATTTTTTTAAAATGAATATGAAATACAAAAAATATCTATTATTATCATATTTTAACATACCATATATTAAAATAAATTTCTCCAAAATAAAAATAAATAAATTGCATACCTTCAAAGAGATTCCAAAAAAAAAAACGACGTGCGAAAGTCGATAGATTACCACAAGCTCTTCACAAAAACAAATAAAAATTAATATAGCAAAATTTTTTGAACATACAATATTTTTTAAAAAAGTACTCAATTATATTTACATCATTACATGACATACTTTGGGTAAGATAAAAAAATAGCACAACATACCACAATATGTCAACTGATGTATTTTGTAAGCAAAGACTGTAAGTTAAAGTGTTTGTAATAAAAATGAAAGGGGAAAATAGATTTATAGAAAGAAGTGTGGTTTAACGATGGTTTTAAAACCCTCGTTAAACCCATTGATGACAGTTGATTAATCGTCGTTAAACCCATTGAGGACGGTTGACTAACCGTCGTCAAACCATCATAACAACGGCTTTGATCCATAATCGTTGTTATACTTAGGTTCAACGACAATTTTTCTCAAATCATCGTTAAACCACACATATCCTGATAAACGGTTAAAATTTTAAATGTTACACATATCCTGATAAACGGTCGTTATATAAACCATCGTTATATAACGACGGTTCAGTTCAAACCGTTGTTATATAATGACAGTTTAATAAAAATCGTCGTTATTTAACGACGGTTAGAATTAAACCGTTGTTAAATCTTACTCTTCCTTATGAACGGTTACTTTCATCCTTTTCCGCGACATATTACGACACTTATAGTTGAACCGTCGCTATTCAACGATGGTTATCCTTTAACTGTCATTAAAATAACAATTTTAACGACGGTTTAGTAATCGTCGTTAAACCTGGATTTAGCGACAGTTGTAGTTGACCGTTGTTATGTCTTTGTCGTTATTTCGCGCCTTTCTTATAGTGTACATATAATCCTATATATTGAGGCGCATCTCGTTAAAATAAAGTTCCTTCTTTTAACCTGGAAAAAAGAAAAACTTGATAAACAGGTGGTATGTTGGGATAAAAGAGTCCAAAGTATTTCTCTACGCCATTAGGTTTAAGATTGTCATTAAACAAGGTAAAGATAAAATCCTCAATTAATTTAGGTTCCACATCTTTTTGGTGTCCCTTTCATTGAAACAATATGTTTCACAAAGCTTTGATTGTAAGTAGCTGCTAGTGATGGAGTTGTGAAGTTACCATTACCATTAGAAGGCTAACCACTCTCAAACACCACAACACCTACATCATCTATTCCCCATTCCTCCATTGCCCATGAAAAAGCATCCAAAATGGCATTAAGCATGTTTGAATAGCTTAAGTTCCCATCCTGAACCACTTTGTCTGTAGCAATGAACAAAGTATAATCCAAGCGCATATGTTTTGGGTCTGAGGCATAAAATATAGATATACATTGGTCAAATTGGGTGATCCTTAATGGCAGCTAAATTCTTAGTAGTGAGTATGTTTTGTAAATGTAGCATCACAGGCAAAGCATAGTTAGCTTAGTACCCAAGAATAACCTTGTTACTAACAACGATGAAGAGGAAGACAATGTCATTGAGGTATGGTTTTATATTGGTTGCAAACCTTGAGTTCACAGCTTTTGCATCTACAACCATGGTGTATGGACCCTCATTGCTTATGTCTAGAGGGAGGTCAATTTGGGTTTCCCTAAGGGCTTGAAGAACATAAGTGTCAGGGTCAAATAGCCTTATTTTTCCTATCTCATTGCTTTGATAGAGTTGAATCACTTGAGCCGGAGAAGGCAGAATATTTCCTAGTTTTCCATAGTTGACCTCTATATCAATGGATGCATATGTGGCTGCTAAAGCAAATAGAACAACTGCATTTTGAAAAAGTTCCATAATTCTTTCTCTACTAATTGGCACTTGTTGAGAATTAATTACAGTTGTTGGCCAAAAACTCTACAACAAATTTATTTATAGTTAGTATTTGATGCACTATCAGTCTAGTAATATAAGAAAATATGAATATATAGGTGGATATGAAATCCTTCTCAATTATTATGTGATATTTTTTTTGTTTTATACAGTTTTAGCATCTAAAGATTAATTTTTTTATTTTATTAAATTTAATACCTATTTATTGAAAATTCAATTGACAAATATTGTAGTTTAATACAAATCTTCAACATTTTAATAAAATAATTGTGCACTATATGACAGTCAAAGTTCATTAAACTATATCACTACTAGAAAAATCATATTTAGAGACGGAATTTTTCCGTCTCTAAATAGGAAAAATTCCGTCTCTAACGTAGTTAGAGACGGAATCAGAGACGGAAATAATTCCGTCTCTGAAAGCGGGGTCGCTACCATTTAGAGACGGAATATCAATTCCGTCTCTAATTAGAGACGGAATATTTCCGTCTCTAAAAATAAAATATCCATCTCTATTTTTTTTTAATTCCATCTCTGATTGCAGAGACGGATTTTTCCGTCTCTAACATCAGAGACGGAATTTTCCGTCTCTGAATGCAGAGACGGAATTTTTGTCTCTGATGTTAGAGACGGAATATTCCGTCTCTATATCCAGATTCGTCTGATATTTTAGAGACAGAATATTCCGTCTCTAAATCCATCTCTAATATCAGGAAAATAAAAAAAAATTCTTAAAAATCTGTAACCTATCAACCAATACAACAGCCAAAAAAACCAACTATTTCAAGCAGAAATATCAACATACATTTTACATAATGTCAAACCTTATCATCAATAAACATATCAACAACAATTTTAATAATCCCATCAAATTACATGACAATATCACCAATCAAACATACATAACACTAAGTCATAAATAACACAAACTATCATGATCCATCAGCAACATTACTATTTTGGTCATTGTTATTATTCTCTTCTTCTCTAGGTGGAGACGAGGATGGCATTCTTATACTACCATTTATCATGAGGCGCCGAAACATCCGATCCCATTCTTCAACCTTTTGCTTTAACATAAAATTTTCATCTTCACTCTGTTTGAGCCGTGCAGATAAAGCCTCAATTTTTGCATTCACAACAGAAGAGGAACTTGCTGAGACTTCATCAGAAGCGGAAGACCTAGAAGAAGAAGTTGCTGCCAATACAGTATGTGCTTGAGATCCCAGTCCATATATCCGTCCTTTATTGTTCATGCCGCCAACCACATCCAAATAAACAACATTGTCTGAATGTTGAGTGGAGTGTTGGCTAGAACCCTCATCTCCCTGAGATGTGGACTGTCTCTCAGCTATTTTTATTCGATACATTTCCTGAAAAATTAAAATGATAAAACAAAATAAATATTTGTAAAGAAATGAAAATAAAATAGTAGTTAGTGACTACATACAGCAATTCTTCCTTGCTGGTCGTTGAACCACTGTGATGGCTTTCCTTTGGGCCGGTGAAGGCGCTCATACAACTCAAAACATGTCGGTTCTTTATTCAATTGCACCCTCTAAAATAATAAAAAGTTAAATAATATTAAAGTAAGAACTTAAATCACTATATTTTTAAGAGAAAGTACTCACCATTCGTTTGGCATGCTCTCGTGCAGATATAGACCCTCCACTATGTACATTAAGTCCTTCTTTGGAGAGTCTATTTTGTTTATTTTTTCTAGCTTTACCTTGCCAGTCTTCACTATCCCATTCAGCTCTTAATTGTTGTAGCTTCTCTGCTGAAATCCAAGCACCTTTGTCCTCACCGCTACGCACCTTAAACAATGCATTTTTCAAGGCTATTGATCCCCTGTTGTCAAATGCCCTTTTAATATTATGCTCATCATTGTCCAACCACTTAAAATTTGCCTAAACAAAGAAAGTAAACAAATTAACATAACATTCACACATTTTAAAAAAAGATATCAATAAATATGATACGAAATGTTACATATTACCTTGAACTCCTCGAACCACATTTGAATGGTATTTTTGTCAACTTTTCCCCAACTGGACCAAGCACCTTCAAATTTTTTCTTGAAAATTGTTGTGATGACACCTCTTGTCAAGATGTCAGGATAAAACCTGAAAGTATAGATATCAATTTAAATAAATATACTGACAAAAAAAAACACACACACACACACACATATTACTTACGTGTTCCCGGGTGCAGATCTAATCCAAATTCGACCATCTATTTCCCTTGTTCCCCACTGAATAGTGTGTGTGAAAGGAATTGGCTCAACATTTGGACATGCAGATTGATTAGGAGATGGGACACATATAGTATGTGTAGGTAGGGTAGGGGCAACTGTACTAGAAAGATGAGGAGATGAGGCACTAGAATGAGATGCTTGTGAATGGGAAGATGGAGTAGAAGTATGACAAGTCTGGGAAAAGGGAGATAAAGTAGGTGTATGTCCAGTGTGGATCTGGTCAAGGTGAGCTATGTCAGCAACAGGTGATGTGTCTGGCTGTGTATATGGCTGAGAGATAACCCGTCCCCGGCCTCTACCTCTACCCCTTCCTCTACCTGTCATCTATAGACAAAAAGATAATCATAATCATCTATTTCAATAAAATTTAATGACAATAATAAAAAATAAAAATAATTACAAAAGACAATGATAATGAAACTCATAACCATACTACCATAGATTTATAATCTACTTCAAAAATACATAATATATAATCTACATAATACACTTAGTAAAATGAAACCTAACAATACCTAAACATCTTCATTATTATCATTCTCTTCCTCGTCTTCTTCCTCTTCTTCTTCATCTTCCCATTCTCCTTCTTCCTCAGTATCTTCTTCATCCACATCTACTTCATGTAGGTTCAAAGAAGAACCATATACTTCATCCACAGGGCCTTCAATATCAACAAGACTCTGCTCGAGATTGTCATTTGCAACTATTACAGGCGATTGCATTGATGACTCTTCTTGGTATGGAGCATCATTTTCAGACATTTTAGTTTCTATTGCAGTTTGTATTGTGTTTCGTGCCTTAGTTTTGATCACTACTAACCAATCACGTTGCCCTTCAGGATATTGTGTATAATATACTTGCATTGCTTGTTGTGCAAATATAAAAGGGTCATAATTTTTATATCTCCTGGATGTTCTAACCTCAACAATCCCATAGTTATCTACCTTTGTTCCATGATTTAAGGTGGGATCAAACCAATCACATTTGAATAGAACTAACACCTTTATAGGCCATCCTGTATAGTGTACTTCAATAATGTCTGTTAAAACCCCATAATAATTATTTTCTGTTGTTTCATCCGTACCACCTAGACAACATACACCAAAATTTGTTGTACCCATACCTTGGCCATGATCTTTTGTATTAAATTTATAACCATTTACATAATATGATGGCCATTTGTTGGCTTTTCTTTGAGGACCCCATGCCAAACTCTTTAGAAAGGCATCTTCAACATTATTATTTAACACCTAGTCATCAAATATTTAAGTTAGTCTCACATAAGAAGCAAAATATTAGAAAATAAGAAATTAAGGAGAATTCGTGCAACATACGTATTCTTTAAACCAAATAGGAAACATTGTGGAGATTTGTCTGTCCACTTCCGAGTCACTCATCCCACAATCTTGTAACATATTAGTATATGTGCTACATTTAGAAAACATGTTAGAACAATTTATAGTGAGATATATATATATATATATATATATATATATATATATATATATATATATATATATATATATGTAACACTTAAATGAGCATTTTATACACTTACGTTAAAAATGGCTCCACTTCAGGACAATTTAGAAGAACATATAAATGTGCGATTTGTAAGTCCCTTTCTTCTAACATGAAGGATATGCATCTTCCGGTTGGACGGTCGGGATAATTAAAGATAGAAAGCGGTGGCCTATTTGAAGAACCTTGACCTCCATCATCATTTCGTGGTACTTGAGTCCTTCTACATGGAACATCAGGTGGATAATAGTAGGATGCAAATGTAGAGGTCTCTGCTACCAAATAAGCTTCACAAATTGATCCTTCAACTGCAGCTGTGTTCTTCACCTTGTCTTTTAGTGTGCGAATAAACCTAATATAGTTAATTGATACATTTAGTACTACGAATACGATTCCATAATTTAAAAAAAACAAAAAGGAGACGTAACTCTACCTTTCAAATGGATACATCCATCGATATTGCACTGGACCTCCAACCCTTGCTTCGTATGGCAAATGAATTGGAAGGTGTTCCATTGAGTCAAAAAAACTTGGAGGAAAAATTTGTTCTAATTTACAAAGAATGACTGGAATGTTTTGCTCCATCACATGTAAAGTATCCTCTCGCAACAATGGGGAAGTCAATTCTCGAAAGAACTGACTAAATTCTGTGAGTGCGTTCCAAATAGGCTTTGGCAATACTTTGAATGCAATTGAGAGCAAGCGTTGCATAAACACATGACAATCATGACTTTTCAAGCCAAACAACTTTGCTTCTCTCATGTCAACACACCTTGATAATGTAGAGGCATATCCATCTGGCAGTTTCAATTTTTTGACCCATTCACACACAGCTAATCTTTGTTGCTTAGTTAATGTGTATTTTGCTTTGGGTTTAATTAGCTTGCCATCTCTTCTATCTTGCAGCTCTAATTCATTCCGTCTACAAATTTCCGCCAAGTCGAGCCTTGCATTAAAATTGTCTTTTGTCTTACCTTTAGTGTCCATCACTGTGTATAAAATATTCAAGAAGACATTTCTCTCAATATGCATAACATCTAGATTGTGTGGAAGAAGATTTGTTTTCCAATATGGTAACTCCCAAAATATAGATTGCTTCGTCCAGTTGTGAATAACTCCATACCCTGGGATGTTATCATATGTCTCTTTAGTTATGCTAGGCATATGTCTAACCCTTTTCAACACTTCTTCACCTGTTAATCGAGGCGGAGGTAAAGATGTTTCAGTATGTCTCTTCCGAAAAGCATTCTTATTCCTTCTGTAACTATGATCAAGTGGCAAGAATTGTCGATGACAATCAAAGAAAGACGTCTTCCGACTATGTCGAAGGGTAAATGCCTTTGAACACTCCATACATATTGGACAAGCAAGTTTTCCTATTGTCATCCAACCTGAAAGCATCCCATATGCAGGAAAGTCATTGATGGTCCACAACAAACAAGCTTTCATGTTGAAGTTCTGTTTTAGTGAGACATCATAAGTCGTGACACCAGTATTCCATAAAAGTTTGAGGTCATCTATAAGTGGTTTCAAATACACATCAATTCTATTCTTTGGATTGGAAGGACCAGGAATTATAATGGTCAAGAATAAGAACTCTCTCCTCATACACATCCAAGGGGGAAGATTATAAGAGGTAACAATAACTGGCCAACATGAATAAGTCCGACCTGTTTTATCAAATGGAGCAAATCCATCAGCGCACAAACCTAACCTCACATTTCGAGGGTCCATTGCAAATTCAGGATATTTTTCATCAAATTTTTTCCAGGCTTCGCCATCAGATGGATGAGACAAAGAGCCTGTTGCCCTCACAGTTTCCCGATGCCATCTCATTTGACTTGCAGTTTGCATTGACGAATAAAGTCTTTGCAGCCTTGGAATAAGTGGAAAATACCACATTTTTTTCACTGGAAGCTCTCTTACTTTACGATTTCTGATGACTCTTTTGTAACGTTCTTCACCACAAAATTTACAATGACGAAGCTCCAAATCAAGAGGACTATAATAAATCATGCATCCGTTTCGACAATAGTGAATTTTTATACAACCCAATCCTAATTGCTCCACTGATTTCTTTGCACGGTAGAGGTTTTTAGGCATACGATTTTCATTTGGCAATGCATTTCCCATAAATTGTACCCACCGATTGAAACAATTCTCAGAAATATTGAAATCCGACTTGATGCCCAAAGCTTCCACTGCAGCTGACAATTCAGAATAATTTTGACAACCGTCATACAAAGGAGCATGCGCAGCTTCTAACATATTAAAAAAATTTTTGGCTTCCGGGTTAGGATCTTCATCCCTCTGTTCACAATGAGAAAAACCTTGTTGCTCTATATAATTACCAATAGATGGTCCAGCAGCATCCATTACCATTTGTTCCTGATCATTAAAGCATGCCTGAAAGTCACTACTTCCATAATATGAGTTTCTTGAAACCACTGGTGGAAAGAGAGGTCTTGGTTCATCATGGTTGGTCCAATAATAATAATTACTCATAAATCCCTTCATACAAAGATGGGTTTCACTTCATCAACTGAATAATACTTCTGACACTTGCATTTTTTACAAGGACACCTCAACTTTCCTACACTTTTAAAATGATCTTGACTACAAGAAAACTCTATAAACTCAACAACTCCTGCCATAAACTCATCTGTAACTGATCTCTTATCAGGACCCACCCTATTATCCATCCACTTACGATGTTCAGGAACTTCCATCCTATTTTTAGGCATAGAGAAACATCTTAATTCAATATAGCACAAATTATAATAATATATTGAACCAATACCAACATCAAAGGCGTAATGTGAATAGAAATCAATTTTTTGGTTAACAACCCTCCATTTCTTAATTCTTCATCCTCATACAAGCATACATCATTTAAATCTTGGACAAAACAGCAATATTCTAGCCATTCTATGCAAAATTAATACCTATTCAAAGCATCTTTTTCAACACAAAATATATGATTTACATGCATCTAGATAAAACCCACCTACGGCTAGCAACTAGAAAACTAAAATACAATAATTATTCTTGAAGTTCTAAAGTTAGAATCTTACTTAAATCATACAGATTTTAGAGTGTTTTCAAAAATTGAGACTGATGATGACAAATGTTGTAAGCTTTCATTATGAATATATATATATATATATATATATATATATGAATATATATATATATATATATATATATATATGCTAATTCAAGTTTTGCCATGTGTTTGAACTTAAGAAAATCTTGAAATGCACCAAGTTTGCTTTTGAGTAAGTAAACCCACGTAAATTAGGAATATGCACCAAAATAATTGATATAATAAGAGAAGCCATGAAACGGTTTTGATTAGAGCAAGACCCTGTAAGTCATTAGAGACAAGTTCAAGGGGTGTAAGTAGTAGTAGACGAGGCTAAGGGTAATTTGTGTGCTTTTGCAAGATAGCACGCATGATAAACTTCAAAACCATTTTTATTTATAGCATACAAGTAATAATAGTTGAGAACAAATTTTAAAATGAACGAGGTAGCCTAACCTATTATGACACAATTGAAAAGCATAAGTCTTGGAGAATAAAATTAATAAAAACCTAATTGATAATCAAATTTGATTTAAAAAAATATTGCTTAGAAGCCTAACTGATATTAAAAATCTTGTTTTGCATGAAGCTTTAAACATAGCTCATTACAGGGTTTGATAACTCTGAATGAAAACTAATAAAAGCCCTTGTCTCACTCATTCTCCCTGTTAGAGTCATATTACTAAGTTTAGTCACATAACTATCCTTATCAACAATAAATGACTTCTTTTTTAATGTTAACCATGACCTATTAGCCTAACATACGGCAATGTGCAAGTAAACAATGAGTTGAGCCACTGAGTTTGTCACCTTTATGCAATGAGAAAGGAGAATATATTTTAGCATTTTGGCAAAAGAATATGGATGAATGAATGGTTGATGGCAAATATGGTTTGAAATTGTAGTAAATAATCCTGAATTCAAGTGCCATGTTCTGCATCATTTTGCCACACAACAATGGCATCGATTCAAGTTTTAGGGCCTCTAAGAAAAATTACTGCTAACAGCTAATATAAAATTTCTCAAGACTAGAAAGATTACTTGGTTGAGGCATACCTTGTGTAGATAAAACTTTATATCCCCTACACTAACAATGATATCTTATGTCAACTCACTTGCCACATACCTGCAAATGAAATGCGCACTTTCAAGAACTCTCTACAAATAGTGTATATAAAAACAAAAATTTACACATAGAAGAGGATAGGAATCAAGTTTGCTAGCCAGGTTAAAGAGCAAGTGCTTGAGAATATTATACACTTTACAAAAAAAAAGCAAAAACAGTGGCAGCACAATTATGAGCAATCCACTATAAAATATATGATCTAGTATCTAATATGATTATATGACTATTTGGAGTTGTTGACCAATGCTGCCATTTTGTTGTCAAGCTTGTTATAAATATTGGGTTTGTCACATGCAACCACAGTACACCAAGAAAAAAATCATATTCAAATATTTTTATTTTGGCTAAATGATAAATGTATTTATACTTTTGGACAGAAAAAAAAATGCAAGGGCACTTACAGTTTAAAACTATAACTTAAAAAAAGGATGTCAAGATTTAGAAACAATTGTAATGCACATTCATCAAGTGAACATGACAAGCTATCATACTCAATTATAAGTCATGAGAAGTTACAGACAAAGGAATTAACAATCAAGATAGTTATACAATGATAGAATTTACTAACAATCAAGCAATATAGTAGGTAGAGCAAGCAGCAAAATTTAATCCTACAAAGTTAAATTTGGGTGAACATTCTCAAACATAAAACTCATTCTTCCAAAAGTTGTTTTCTAGTCGATCATTGGTCTTAAAAATTTAGGGTATGGTTGATTTCCTAGTTTTCACTTTTTATTTTCATCGAAAACTAAAAATAGCTATGAAAATATTTTTGTTTACCATTGTCTACTTTTATTTTTAAAAAATGTTTTCAAAATTTTTAATATTGTGGCACACTGTAGTTGCAACACTTCTGTAATTATTATGAACTCATTACAATATTTATTAATAGTTTTTTATTGTTTATATAATTAGAAAATAGTGAAAAATGAAAATAAAGTAAAAACACAAAACAAATACGTTTTAAAAAATATGAAAAATAGAAAATGAAAATCAGTTTCAAGAAATAAAAATTAAAAATAAAAATTAGAAACATTTGAAGTAAACCTAAAAGTAATACAAGCATTTGAAGTAATGTAGAATTAAGGCACATGTATCACTTTCCACACTTAAAAGTAATACAAGTTAGCAAGCAATTAGTATAACTGATCAAGGTCAGTAGATTCAAGTAAACCTAAGTTTTTAAGTGATGCAAGTCAAATGATCTGACCAAATTTTGCAGCCAATTTTTCCAAGTTCAGAACAAATGGCCCAGAATGACCAAAAATCTTTCTAAGTGTCCGCAAGTACAAAATTGCTAATCTCAGTAAAATTTATATCACTAAAGTGTGTAAGAAATTCACAAATAATATAACCTCTCTGCCATTGTTCAAGCCATCAATGCCTAGCAGCTAGACAATAAACGCCCTCTCAAATTTTTCAGCTTCATCATCACAGGCAGCTTGTTTAATTAAAACTTATCTTTATCTCAGCAGTCACATAATAAAATTACATTACAAAGGATACAAGAGAAGCACCCACAACAACTGATCAAATAAAATATACGCATATTGCAGATTATGTAATATCATGTGCTTAGTATTAATTTCACATAATTGCTTCAGCTCAAAGTATCAAGAATTTCACATAACTAAAGAGAAGCCAAATTGAAATTATAACTTAAAGGTCCATGTGACAAGATGTTTTACGTTCACTAATATGTAAACCTTAGTGGAGCAATTAAGAGTCAATTAAGACTTGACCAATATCTCAGACAACCAGGAATTTATAAACTAGAATCATGAAGTGAAGACTTTGAAGGAATGCATAAACACAAAAGGTGTTAGAGGAGCATAAGGTCATAATTAAAACACCAATATTTAAAATTTATAAAATAAATTAATTTAAGCATGTATTTGCATATGCTATATCAGTTTTAATTTTTACTACTAAAATATTATAAAATGAAAAATCTTAAAATTCGAGCTTAAAACCTAGTTTTCATCATAATAGGTGAATGTACAACTCATATCAACATTGTGAAACACAGCTAATTAGTAATTTTATGAGAGCTGCTTAATCAGCTGCATGCCTGGTGGTGAGTTGCTATCTACCAGACTTGTAACCTGCTGCAAGACATTATCAAGAATCAAGAAAATCCAGTAAGATGGCCTGCCACATCAGGCTAAACCAAATAGCATTATTGAATTTACAAACTGAATATCAATAAAAATTTAAAATATATTCAGACTCTATATCTATTTTTGTTATTATGAATTATCATACAAACAAAAGTTGGTTAACTTAATTAAGCACTAATGAGGAATTAAAATCAGATTTTATGAATAAGAAAAATCTTTTAGTAAACTAGTTCTCTTGTTCAATAAATCCTACAAGGAAGATAATAAACAACTTTGGGTATGACAAAAATGAAATAATTTGCTTACATTTATGATAAAGTTAATGAAGGGATTTGAAGCTGAGTTCTGGGCTGAATAAACCTGATGGAGTATAGCAAAAGCAATCAAGCGCTCAGTGGAATTGAGTATCTTCTTGTCCTGCCCATAAAAGACTCCAACCAGTCAACATTTAATACCTCAGCACCTAAATAGCTGACAAATTCAGGAGAAATAAATACAAAAGAATAATATAGAAGCGAAAGAAATAAAACAAAGAAGATCAGTATCTTTAGTTAAAAGATAGTAGCACCAATATAACTAAGGAACAATAAAATTTTAATCAGCCATTGAGAGAATGAAAAGAACTAGACATGGTATATATTCCCTGTGTCACAAAGATTCCTCTTCTCTACAAAAGAGTAATTGTGTTCAACACACTAAAATAACACTTAATTTCTTTCCACCGAACAATGGAAATGCTCACAAATAATGTCCACATGAGCTCTCTCCACAAAATATTGATTATTGCCTAACAGCTCCTGTTCTTATTACAAGCACAATTAAACCTTTTGATCAATTGGTTCATCACATCAATAAATCTGGGGAAAATGCTCAATGAAACAAAAGATAGAAAAATTGAGACCTAAAAAAGAAGTTTGTGAGAAAATTATGTTTTAGTTGACTCAT